>CAMPDV010001163.1:0-132842 GCA_946699065.1 Loxodes magnus
CCAAAACATTACCCATCTAACATACTTTCAAATCTTACTCACACATTATTTTTTCTTCCAAAATTATTTTCTTAAATCAAGTTATCAACTTACTACTTATAACTCACTTTTCTCTTCACTTTCTAACTCTTTTCTATCACTACAAAAACCAAAACATTACCCATCTAACATACTTTCAAATCTTACTCACACATTATTTTTTCTTCCAAAATTATTTTTCTTAAATCAAGTTATCAACTTACTACTTATAACTCACTTTTCTCTTCACTTTCTAACTCTTTTCTATCACTACAAAAACCAAAACATTACCCATCTAACATACTTTCAAATCTTACTCACACATTATTTTTTCTTCCAAAATTATTTTTCTTAAATCAAGTTATCAACTTACTACTTATAACTCACTTTTCTCTTCACTTTCTAACTCTTTTCTATCACTACAAAAACCAAAACATTACCCATCTAACATACTTTCAAATCTTACTCACACATTATTTTTTCTTCCAAAATTATTTTTCTTAAATCAAGTTATCAACTTACTACTTATAACTCACTTTTCTCTTCACTTTCTAACTCTTTTCTATCACTACAAAAACCAAAACATTACCCATCTAACATACTTTCAAATCTTACTCACACATTATTTTTTCTTCCAAAATTATTTTTCTTAAATCAAGTTATCAACTTACTACTTATAACTCACTTTTCTCTTCACTTTCTAACTCTTTTCTATCACTACAAAAACCAAAACATTACCCATCTAACATACTTTCAAATCTTACTCACACATTATTTTTTCTTCCAAAATTATTTTTCTTAAATCAAGTTATCAACTTACTACTTATAACTCACTTTTCTCTTCACTTTCTAACTCTTTTCTATCACTACAAAAACCAAAACATTACCCATCTAACATACTTTCAAATCTTACTCACACATTATTTTTTCTTCCAAAATTATTTTTCTTAAATCAAGTTATCAACTTACTACTTATAACTCACTTTTCTCTTCACTTTCTAACTCTTTTCTATCACTACAAAAACCAAAACATTACCCATCTAACATACTTTCAAATCTTACTCACACATTATTTTTTCTTCCAAAATTATTTTTCTTAAATCAAGTTATCAACTTACTTTTAACTCACTTTTCTCTTCACTTTCTAACTCTTTTCTATCACTACAAAAACCAAAACATTACCCATCTAACATACTTTCAAATCTTACTCACACATTATTTTTTCTTCCAAAATTATTTTTCTTAAATCAAGTTATCAACTTACTACTTATAACTCACTTTTCTCTTCACTTTCTAACTCTTTTCTATCACTACAAAAACCAAAACATTACCCATCTAACATACTTTCAAATCTTACTCACACATTATTTTTTCTTCCAAAATTATTTTTCTTAAATCAAGTTATCAACTTACTACTTATAACTCACTTTTCTCTTCACTTTCTAACTCTTTTCTATCACTACAAAAACCAAAACATTACCCATCTAACATACTTTCAAATCTTACTCACACATTATTTTTTCTTCCAAAATTATTTTTCTTAAATCAAGTTATCAACTTACTTATAACTCACTTTTCTCTTCACTTTCTAACTCTTTTCTATCACTACAAAAACCAAAACATTACCCATCTAACATACTTTCAAATCTTACTCACACATTATTTTTTCTTCCAAAATTATTTTTCTTAAATCAAGTTATCAACTTACTACTTATAACTCACTTTTCTCTTCACTTTCTAACTCTTTTCTATCACTACAAAAACCAAAACATTACCCATCTAACATACTTTCAAATCTTACTCACACATTATTTTTTCTTCCAAAATTATTTTTCTTAAATCAAGTTATCAACTTACTACTTATAACTCACTTTTCTCTTCACTTTCTAACTCTTTTCTATCACTACAAAAACCAAAACATTACCCATCTAACATACTTTCAAATCTTACTCACACATTATTTTTTCTTCCAAAATTATTTTCTTAAATCAAGTTATCAACTTACTACTTTAACTCACTTTTCTCTTCACTTTCTAACTCTTTTCTATCACTACAAAAACCAAAACATTACCCATCTAACATACTTTCAAATCTTACTCACACATTATTTTTTCTTCCAAAATTATTTTTCTTAAATCAAGTTATCAACTTACTACTTATAACTCACTTTTCTCTTCACTTTCTAACTCTTTTCTATCACTACAAAAACCAAAACATTACCCATCTAACATACTTTCAAATCTTACTCACACATTATTTTTTCTTCCAAAATTATTTTTCTTAAATCAAGTTATCAACTTACTACTTATAACTCACTTTTCTCTTCACTTTCTAACTCTTTTCTATCACTACAAAAACCAAAACATTACCCATCTAACATACTTTCAAATCTTACTCACACATTATTTTTTCTTCCAAAATTATTTTTCTTAAATCAAGTTATCAACTTACTACTTATAACTCACTTTTCTCTTCACTTTCTAACTCTTTTCTATCACTACAAAAACCAAAACATTACCCATCTAACATACTTTCAAATCTTACTCACACATTATTTTTTCTTCCAAAATTATTTTTCTTAAATCAAGTTATCAACTTACTACTTATAACTCACTTTTCTCTTCACTTTCTAACTCTTTTCTATCACTACAAAAACCAAAACATTACCCATCTAACATACTTTCAAATCTTACTCACACATTATTTTTTCTTCCAAAATTATTTTTCTTAAATCAAGTTATCAACTTACTACTTATAACTCACTTTTCTCTTCACTTTCTAACTCTTTTCTATCACTACAAAAACCAAAACATTACCCATCTAACATACTTTCAAATCTTACTCACACATTATTTTTTCTTCCAAAATTATTTTTCTTAAATCAAGTTATCAACTTACTACTTATAACTCACTTTTCTCTTCACTTTCTAACTCTTTTCTATCACTACAAAAACCAAAACATTACCCATCTAACATACTTTCAAATCTTACTCACACATTATTTTTTCTTCCAAAATTATTTTTCTTAAATCAAGTTATCAACTTACTACTTATAACTCACTTTTCTCTTCACTTTCTAACTCTTTTCTATCACTACAAAAACCAAAACATTACCCATCTAACATACTTTCAAATCTTACTCACACATTATTTTTTCTTCCAAAATTATTTTTCTTAAATCAAGTTATCAACTTACTACTTATAACTCACTTTTCTCTTCACTTTCTAACTCTTTTCTATCACTACAAAAACCAAAACATTACCCATCTAACATACTTTCAAATCTTACTCACACATTATTTTTTCTTCCAAAATTATTTTTCTTAAATCAAGTTATCAACTTACTACTTATAACTCACTTTTCTCTTCACTTTCTAACTCTTTTCTATCACTACAAAAACCAAAACATTACCCATCTAACATACTTTCAAATCTTACTCACACATTATTTTTTCTTCCAAAATTATTTTTCTTAAATCAAGTTATCAACTTACTACTTATAACTCACTTTTCTCTTCACTTTCTAACTCTTTTCTATCACTACAAAAACCAAAACATTACCCATCTAACATACTTTCAAATCTTACTCACACATTATTTTTTCTTCCAAAATTATTTTTCTTAAATCAAGTTATCAACTTACTACTTATAACTCACTTTTCTCTTCACTTTCTAACTCTTTTCTATCACTACAAAAACCAAAACATTACCCATCTAACATACTTTCAAATCTTACTCACACATTATTTTTTCTTCCAAAATTATTTTTCTTAAATCAAGTTATCAACTTACTACTTATAACTCACTTTTCTCTTCACTTTCTAACTCTTTTCTATCACTACAAAAACCAAAACATTACCCATCTAACATACTTTCAAATCTTACTCACACATTATTTTTTCTTCCAAAATTATTTTTCTTAAATCAAGTTATCAACTTACTACTTATAACTCACTTTTCTCTTCACTTTCTAACTCTTTTCTATCACTACAAAAACCAAAACATATTACCCATCTAACATACTTTCAAATCTTACTCACACATTATTTTTTCTTCCAAAATTATTTTTCTTAAATCAAGTTATCAACTTACTACTTATAACTCACTTTTCTCTTCACTTTCTAACTCTTTTCTATCACTACAAAAACCAAAACATTACCCATCTAACATACTTTCAAATCTTACTCACACATTATTTTTTCTTCCAAAATTATTTTTCTTAAATCAAGTTATCAACTTACTACTTATAACTCACTTTTCTCTTCACTTTCTAACTCTTTTCTATCACTACAAAAACCAAAACATTACCCATCTAACATACTTTCAAATCTTACTCACACATTATTTTTTCTTCCAAAATTATTTTTCTTAAATCAAGTTATCAACTTACTACTTATAACTCACTTTTCTCTTCACTTTCTAACTCTTTTCTATCACTACAAAAACCAAAACATTACCCATCTAACATACTTTCAAATCTTACTCACACATTATTTTTTCTTCCAAAATTATTTTTCTTAAATCAAGTTATCAACTTACTACTTATAACTCACTTTTCTCTTCACTTTCTAACTCTTTTCTATCACTACAAAAACCAAAACATTACCCATCTAACATACTTTCAAATCTTACTCACACATTATTTTTTCTTCCAAAATTATTTTTCTTAAATCAAGTTATCAACTTACTACTTATAACTCACTTTTCTCTTCACTTTCTAACTCTTTTCTATCACTACAAAAACCAAAACATTACCCATCTAACATACTTTCAAATCTTACTCACACATTATTTTTTCTTCCAAAATTATTTTTCTTAAATCAAGTTATCAACTTACTACTTATAACTCACTTTTCTCTTCACTTTCTAACTCTTTTCTATCACTACAAAAACCAAAACATTACCCATCTAACATACTTTCAAATCTTACTCACACATTATTTTTTCTTCCAAAATTATTTTTCTTAAATCAAGTTATCAACTTACTACTTATAACTCACTTTTCTCTTCACTTTCTAACTCTTTTCTATCACTACAAAAACCAAAACATTACCCATCTAACATACTTTCAAATCTTACTCACACATTATTTTTTCTTCCAAAATTATTTTTCTTAAATCAAGTTATCAACTTACTACTTATAACTCACTTTTCTCTTCACTTTCTAACTCTTTTCTATCACTACAAAAACCAAAACATTACCCATCTAACATACTTTCAAATCTTACTCACACATTATTTTTTCTTCCAAAATTATTTTTCTTAAATCAAGTTATCAACTTACTACTTATAACTCACTTTTCTCTTCACTTTCTAACTCTTTTCTATCACTACAAAAACCAAAACATTACCCATCTAACATACTTTCAAATCTTACTCACACATTATTTTTTCTTCCAAAATTATTTTTCTTAAATCAAGTTATCAACTTACTACTTATAACTCACTTTTCTCTTCACTTTCTAACTCTTTTCTATCACTACAAAAACCAAAACATTACCCATCTAACATACTTTCAAATCTTACTCACACATTATTTTTTCTTCCAAAATTATTTTTCTTAAATCAAGTTATCAACTTACTACTTATAACTCACTTTTCTCTTCACTTTCTAACTCTTTTCTATCACTACAAAAACCAAAACATTACCCATCTAACATACTTTCAAATCTTACTCACACATTATTTTTTCTTCCAAAATTATTTTTCTTAAATCAAGTTATCAACTTACTACTTATAACTCACTTTTCTCTTCACTTTCTAACTCTTTTCTATCACTACAAAAACCAAAACATTACCCATCTAACATACTTTCAAATCTTACTCACACATTATTTTTTCTTCCAAAATTATTTTTCTTAAATCAAGTTATCAACTTACTACTTATAACTCACTTTTCTCTTCACTTTCTAACTCTTTTCTATCACTACAAAAACCAAAACATTACCCATCTAACATACTTTCAAATCTTACTCACACATTATTTTTTCTTCCAAAATTATTTTTCTTAAATCAAGTTATCAACTTACTACTTATAACTCACTTTTCTCTTCACTTTCTAACTCTTTTCTATCACTACAAAAACCAAAACATTACCCATCTAACATACTTTCAAATCTTACTCACACATTATTTTTTCTTCCAAAATTATTTTTCTTAAATCAAGTTATCAACTTACTACTTATAACTCACTTTTCTCTTCACTTTCTAACTCTTTTCTATCACTACAAAAACCAAAACATTACCCATCTAACATACTTTCAAATCTTACTCACACATTATTTTTTCTTCCAAAATTATTTTTCTTAAATCAAGTTATCAACTTACTACTTATAACTCACTTTTCTCTTCACTTTCTAACTCTTTTCTATCACTACAAAAACCAAAACATTACCCATCTAACATACTTTCAAATCTTACTCACACATTATTTTTTCTTCCAAAATTATTTTTCTTAAATCAAGTTATCAACTTACTACTTATAACTCACTTTTCTCTTCACTTTCTAACTCTTTTCTATCACTACAAAAACCAAAACATTACCCATCTAACATACTTTCAAATCTTACTCACACATTATTTTTTCTTCCAAAATTATTTTTCTTAAATCAAGTTATCAACTTACTACTTATAACTCACTTTTCTCTTCACTTTCTAACTCTTTTCTATCACTACAAAAACCAAAACATTACCCATCTAACATACTTTCAAATCTTACTCACACATTATTTTTTCTTCCAAAATTATTTTTCTTAAATCAAGTTATCAACTTACTACTTATAACTCACTTTTCTCTTCACTTTCTAACTCTTTTCTATCACTACAAAAACCAAAACATTACCCATCTAACATACTTTCAAATCTTACTCACACATTATTTTTTCTTCCAAAATTATTTTTCTTAAATCAAGTTATCAACTTACTACTTATAACTCACTTTTCTCTTCACTTTCTAACTCTTTTCTATCACTACAAAAACCAAAACATTACCCATCTAACATACTTTCAAATCTTACTCACACATTATTTTTTCTTCCAAAATTATTTTTCTTAAATCAAGTTATCAACTTACCACTTATAACTCACTTTTCTCTTCACTTTCTAACTCTTTTCTATCACTACAAAAACCAAAACATTACCCATCTAACATACTTTCAAATCTTACTCACACATTATTTTTTCTTCCAAAATTATTTTTCTTAAATCAAGTTATCAACTTACCACTTATAACTCACTTTTCTCTTCACTTTCTAACTCTTTTCTATCACTACAAAAACCAAAACATTACCCATCTAACATACTTTCAAATCTTACTCACACATTATTTTTTCTTCCAAAATTATTTTTCTTAAATCAAGTTATCAACTTACTACTTATAACTCACTTTTCTCTTCACTTTCTAACTCTTTTCTATCACTACAAAAACCAAAACATTACCCATCTAACATACTTTCAAATCTTACTCACACATTATTTTTTCTTCCAAAATTATTTTTCTTAAATCAAGTTATCAACTTACTACTTATAACTCACTTTTCTCTTCACTTTCTAACTCTTTTCTATCACTACAAAAACCAAAACATTACCCATCTAACATACTTTCAAATCTTACTCACACATTATTTTTTCTTCCAAAATTATTTTTCTTAAATCAAGTTATCAACTTACCACTTATAACTCACTTTTCTCTTCACTTTCTAACTCTTTTCTATCACTACAAAAACCAAAACATTACCCATCTAACATACTTTCAAATCTTACTCACACATTATTTTTTCTTCCAAAATTATTTTTCTTAAATCAAGTTATCAACTTACTACTTATAACTCACTTTTCTCTTCACTTTCTAACTCTTTTCTATCACTACAAAAACCAAAACATTACCCATCTAACATACTTTCAAATCTTACTCACACATTATTTTTTCTTCCAAAATTATTTTTCTTAAATCAAGTTATCAACTTACCACTTATAACTCACTTTTCTCTTCACTTTCTAACTCTTTTCTATCACTACAAAAACCAAAACATTACCCATCTAACATACTTTCAAATCTTACTCACACATTATTTTTTCTTCCAAAATTATTTTTCTTAAATCAAGTTATCAACTTACCACTTATAACTCACTTTTCTCTTCACTTTCTAACTCTTTTCTATCACTACAAAAACCAAAACATTACCCATCTAACATACTTTCAAATCTTACTCACACATTATTTTTTCTTCCAAAATTATTTTTCTTAAATCAAGTTATCAACTTACCACTTATAACTCACTTTTCTCTTCACTTTCTAACTCTTTTCTATCACTACAAAAACCAAAACATTACCCATCTAACATACTTTCAAATCTTACTCACACATTATTTTTTCTTCCAAATTACTTTTTCTTTAAATCAAGTTATCAACTTCACTTATAACTCACTTTTCTCTTCACTTTCTAACTCTTTTCTATCACTACAAAAACCAAAACATTACCCATCTAACATACTTTCAAATCTTACTCACACATTATTTTTTCTTCCAAAATTATTTTTCTTAAATCAAGTTATCAACTTACCACTTATAACTCACTTTTCTCTTCACTTTCTAACTCTTTTCTATCACTACAAAAACCAAAACATTACCCATCTAACATACTTTCAAATCTTACTCACACATTATTTTTTCTTCCAAAATTATTTTTCTTAAATCAAGTTATCAACTTACTACTTATAACTCACTTTTCTCTTCACTTTCTAACTCTTTTCTATCACTACAAAAACCAAAACATTACCCATCTAACATACTTTCAAATCTTACTCACACATTATTTTTTCTTCCAAAATTATTTTTCTTAAATCAAGTTATCACTTATAACTCACTTTTCTCTTCACTTTCTAACTTTTCTATCACTACAAAAACCAAAACATTACCCATCTAACATACTTTCAAATCTTACTCACACATTATTTTTTCTTCCAAAATTATTTTTCTTAAATCAAGTTATCAACTTACTACTTATAACTCACTTTTCTCTTCACTTTCTAACTCTTTTCTATCACTACAAAAACCAAAACATTACCCATCTAACATACTTTCAAATCTTACTCACACATTATTTTTTCTTCCAAAATTATTTTTCTTAAATCAAGTTATCAACTTACTACTTATAACTCACTTTTCTCTTCACTTTCTAACTCTTTTCTATCACTACAAAAACCAAAACATTACCCATCTAACATACTTTCAAATCTTACTCACACATTATTTTTTCTTCCAAAATTATTTTTCTTAAATCAAGTTATCAACTTACTACTTATAACTCACTTTTCTCTTCACTTTCTAACTCTTTTCTATCACTACAAAAACCAAAACATTACCCATCTAACATACTTTCAAATCTTACTCACACATTATTTTTTCTTCCAAAATTATTTTTCTTAAATCAAGTTATCAACTTACTACTTATAACTCACTTTTCTCTTCACTTTCTAACTCTTTTCTATCACTACAAAAACCAAAACATTACCCATCTAACATACTTTCAAATCTTACTCACACATTATTTTTTCTTCCAAAATTATTTTTCTTAAATCAAGTTATCAACTTACTACTTATAACTCACTTTTCTCTTCACTTTCTAACTCTTTTCTATCACTACAAAAACCAAAACATTACCCATCTAACATACTTTCAAATCTTACTCACACATTATTTTTTCTTCCAAAATTATTTTTCTTAAATCAAGTTATCAACTTACTACTTATAACTCACTTTTCTCTTCACTTTCTAACTCTTTTCTATCACTACAAAAACCAAAACATTACCCATCTAACATACTTTCAAATCTTACTCACACATTATTTTTTCTTCCAAAATTATTTTTCTTAAATCAAGTTATCAACTTACTACTTATAACTCACTTTTCTCTTCACTTTCTAACTCTTTTCTATCACTACAAAAACCAAAACATTACCCATCTAACATACTTTCAAATCTTACTCACACATTATTTTTTCTTCCAAAATTATTTTTCTTAAATCAAGTTATCAACTTACCACTTATAACTCACTTTTCTCTTCACTTTCTAACTCTTTTCTATCACTACAAAAACCAAAACATTACCCATCTAACATACTTTCAAATCTTACTCACACATTATTTTTTCTTCCAAAATTATTTTTCTTAAATCAAGTTATCAACTTACCACTTATAACTCACTTTTCTCTTCACTTTCTAACTCTTTTCTATCACTACAAAAACCAAAACATTACCCATCTAACATACTTTCAAATCTTACTCACACATTATTTTTTCTTCCAAAATTATTTTTCTTAAATCAAGTTATCAACTTACTACTTATAACTCACTTTTCTCTTCACTTTCTAACTCTTTTCTATCACTACAAAAACCAAAACATTACCCATCTAACATACTTTCAAATCTTACTCACACATTATTTTTTCTTCCAAAATTATTTTTCTTAAATCAAGTTATCAACTTACTACTTATAACTCACTTTTCTCTTCACTTTCTAACTCTTTTCTATCACTACAAAAACCAAAACATTACCCATCTAACATACTTTCAAATCTTACTCACACATTATTTTTTCTTCCAAAATTATTTTTCTTAAATCAAGTTATCAACTTACCACTTATAACTCACTTTTCTCTTCACTTTCTAACTCTTTTCTATCACTACAAAAACCAAAACATTACCCATCTAACATACTTTCAAATCTTACTCACACATTATTTTTTCTTCCAAAATTATTTTTCTTAAATCAAGTTATCAACTTACTACTTATAACTCACTTTTCTCTTCACTTTCTAACTCTTTTCTATCACTACAAAAACCAAAACATTACCCATCTAACATACTTTCAAATCTTACTCACACATTATTTTTTCTTCCAAAATTATTTTTCTTAAATCAAGTTATCAACTTACCACTTATAACTCACTTTTCTCTTCACTTTCTAACTCTTTTCTATCACTACAAAAACCAAAACATTACCCATCTAACATACTTTCAAATCTTACTCACACATTATTTTTTCTTCCAAAATTATTTTTCTTAAATCAAGTTATCAACTTACTACTTATAACTCACTTTTCTCTTCACTTTCTAACTCTTTTCTATCACTACAAAAACCAAAACATTACCCATCTAACATACTTTCAAATCTTACTCACACATTATTTTTTCTTCCAAAATTATTTTTCTTAAATCAAGTTATCAACTTACCACTTATAACTCACTTTTCTCTTCACTTTCTAACTCTTTTCTATCACTACAAAAACCAAAACATTACCCATCTAACATACTTTCAAATCTTACTCACACATTATTTTTTCTTCCAAAATTATTTTTCTTAAATCAAGTTATCAACTTACCACTTATAACTCACTTTTCTCTTCACTTTCTAACTCTTTTCTATCACTACAAAAACCAAAACATTACCCATCTAACATACTTTCAAATCTTACTCACACATTATTTTTTCTTCCAAAATTATTTTTCTTAAATCAAGTTATCAACTTACTACTTATAACTCACTTTTCTCTTCACTTTCTAACTCTTTTCTATCACTACAAAAACCAAAACATTACCCATCTAACATACTTTCAAATCTTACTCACACATTATTTTTTCTTCCAAAATTATTTTTCTTAAATCAAGTTATCAACTTACTACTTATAACTCACTTTTCTCTTCACTTTCTAACTCTTTTCTATCACTACAAAAACCAAAACATTACCCATCTAACATACTTTCACTTATATAACTCACTTTTCTCTTCACTTTCTAACTCTTTTCTATCACTACAAAAACCAAAACATTACCCATCTAACATACTTTCAAATCTTACTCACACATTATTTTTTCTTCCAAAATTTTTTCTTAAATCAAGTTATCAACTTACTACTTATAACTCACTTTTCTCTTCACTTTCTAACTCTTTTCTATCACTACAAAAACCAAAACATTACCCATCTAACATACTTTCAAATCTTACTCACACATTATTTTTTCTTCCAAAATTATTTTTCTTAAATCAAGTTATCAACTTACTACTTATAACTCACTTTTCTCTTCACTTTCTAACTCTTTTCTATCACTACAAAAACCAAAACATTACCCATCTAACATACTTTCAAATCTTACTCACACATTATTTTTTCTTCCAAAATTATTTTTCTTAAATCAAGTTATCAACTTACTACTTATAACTCACTTTTCTCTTCACTTTCTAACTCTTTTCTATCACTACAAAAACCAAAACATTACCCATCTAACATACTTTCAAATCTTACTCACACATTATTTTTTCTTCCAAAATTATTTTTCTTAAATCAAGTTATCAACTTACTACTTATAACTCACTTTTCTCTTCACTTTCTAACTCTTTTCTATCACTACAAAAACCAAAACATTACCCATCTAACATACTTTCAAATCTTACTCACACATTATTTTTTCTTCCAAAATTATTTTTCTTAAATCAAGTTATCAACTTACTACTTATAACTCACTTTTCTCTTCACTTTCTAACTCTTTTCTATCACTACAAAAACCAAAACATTACCCATCTAACATACTTTCAAATCTTACTCACACATTATTTTTTCTTCCAAAATTATTTTTCTTAAATCAAGTTATCAACTTACTACTTATAACTCACTTTTCTCTTCACTTTCTAACTCTTTTCTATCACTACAAAAACCAAAACATTACCCATCTAACATACTTTCAAATCTTACTCACACATTATTTTTTCTTCCAAAATTATTTTTCTTAAATCAAGTTATCAACTTACTACTTATAACTCACTTTTCTCTTCACTTTCTAACTCTTTTCTATCACTACAAAAACCAAAACATTACCCATCTAACATACTTTCAAATCTTACTCACACATTATTTTTTCTTCCAAAATTATTTTTCTTAAATCAAGTTATCAACTTACTACTTATAACTCACTTTTCTCTTCACTTTCTAACTCTTTTCTATCACTACAAAAACCAAAACATTACCCATCTAACATACTTTCAAATCTTACTCACACATTATTTTTTCTTCCAAAATTATTTTTCTTAAATCAAGTTATCAACTTACTACTTATAACTCACTTTTCTCTTCACTTTCTAACTCTTTTCTATCACTACAAAAACCAAAACATTACCCATCTAACATACTTTCAAATCTTACTCACACATTATTTTTTCTTCCAAAATTATTTTTCTTAAATCAAGTTATCAACTTACTACTTATAACTCACTTTTCTCTTCACTTTCTAACTCTTTTCTATCACTACAAAAACCAAAACATTACCCATCTAACATACTTTCAAATCTTACTCACACATTATTTTTTCTTCCAAAATTATTTTTCTTAAATCAAGTTATCAACTTACTACTTATAACTCACTTTTCTCTTCACTTTCTAACTCTTTTCTATCACTACAAAAACCAAAACATTACCCATCTAACATACTTTCAAATCTTACTCACACATTATTTTTTCTTCCAAAATTATTTTTCTTAAATCAAGTTATCAACTTACTACTTATAACTCACTTTTCTCTTCACTTTCTAACTCTTTTCTATCACTACAAAAACCAAAACATTACCCATCTAACATACTTTCAAATCTTACTCACACATTATTTTTTCTTCCAAAATTATTTTTCTTAAATCAAGTTATCAACTTACTACTTATAACTCACTTTTCTCTTCACTTTCTAACTCTTTTCTATCACTACAAAAACCAAAACATTACCCATCTAACATACTTTCAAATCTTACTCACACATTATTTTTTCTTCCAAAATTATTTTTCTTAAATCAAGTTATCAACTTACTACTTATAACTCACTTTTCTCTTCACTTTCTAACTCTTTTCTATCACTACAAAAACCAAAACATTACCCATCTAACATACTTTCAAATCTTACTCACACATTATTTTTTCTTCCAAAATTATTTTTCTTAAATCAAGTTATCAACTTACTACTTATAACTCACTTTTCTCTTCACTTTCTAACTCTTTTCTATCACTACAAAAACCAAAACATTACCCATCTAACATACTTTCAAATCTTACTCACACATTATTTTTTCTTCCAAAATTATTTTTCTTAAATCAAGTTATCAACTTACCACTTATAACTCACTTTTCTCTTCACTTTCTAACTCTTTTCTATCACTACAAAAACCAAAACATTACCCATCTAACATACTTTCAAATCTTACTCACACATTATTTTTTCTTCCAAAATTATTTTTCTTAAATCAAGTTATCAACTTACTACTTATAACTCACTTTTCTCTTCACTTTCTAACTCTTTTCTATCACTACAAAAACCAAAACATTACCCATCTAACATACTTTCAAATCTTACTCACACATTATTTTTTCTTCCAAAATTATTTTTCTTAAATCAAGTTATCAACTTACTACTTATAACTCACTTTTCTCTTCACTTTCTAACTCTTTTCTATCACTACAAAAACCAAAACATTACCCATCTAACATACTTTCAAATCTTACTCACACATTATTTTTTCTTCCAAAATTATTTTTCTTAAATCAAGTTATCAACTTACTACTTATAACTCACTTTTCTCTTCACTTTCTAACTCTTTTCTATCACTACAAAAACCAAAACATTACCCATCTAACATACTTTCAAATCTTACTCACACATTATTTTTTCTTCCAAAATTATTTTTCTTAAATCAAGTTATCAACTTACTACTTATAACTCACTTTTCTCTTCACTTTCTAACTCTTTTCTATCACTACAAAAACCAAAACATTACCCATCTAACATACTTTCAAATCTTACTCACACATTATTTTTTCTTCCAAAATTATTTTTCTTAAATCAAGTTATCAACTTACTACTTATAACTCACTTTTCTCTTCACTTTCTAACTCTTTTCTATCACTACAAAAACCAAAACATTACCCATCTAACATACTTTCAAATCTTACTCACACATTATTTTTTCTTCCAAAATTATTTTTCTTAAATCAAGTTATCAACTTACTACTTATAACTCACTTTTCTCTTCACTTTCTAACTCTTTTCTATCACTACAAAAACCAAAACATTACCCATCTAACATACTTTCAAATCTTACTCACACATTATTTTTTCTTCCAAAATTATTTTTCTTAAATCAAGTTATCAACTTACTACTTATAACTCACTTTTCTCTTCACTTTCTAACTCTTTTCTATCACTACAAAAACCAAAACATTACCCATCTAACATACTTTCAAATCTTACTCACACATTATTTTTTCTTCCAAAATTATTTTTCTTAAATCAAGTTATCAACTTACTACTTATAACTCACTTTTCTCTTCACTTTCTAACTCTTTTCTATCACTACAAAAACCAAAACATTACCCATCTAACATACTTTCAAATCTTACTCACACATTATTTTTTCTTCCAAAATTATTTTTCTTAAATCAAGTTATCAACTTACTACTTATAACTCACTTTTCTCTTCACTTTCTAACTCTTTTCTATCACTACAAAAACCAAAACATTACCCATCTAACATACTTTCAAATCTTACTCACACATTATTTTTTCTTCCAAAATTATTTTTCTTAAATCAAGTTATCAACTTACTACTTATAACTCACTTTTCTCTTCACTTTCTAACTCTTTTCTATCACTACAAAAACCAAAACATTACCCATCTAACATACTTTCAAATCTTACTCACACATTATTTTTTCTTCCAAAATTATTTTTCTTAAATCAAGTTATCAACTTACTACTTATAACTCACTTTTCTCTTCACTTTCTAACTCTTTTCTATCACTACAAAAACCAAAACATTACCCATCTAACATACTTTCAAATCTTACTCACACATTATTTTTTCTTCCAAAATTATTTTTCTTAAATCAAGTTATCAACTTACTACTTATAACTCACTTTTCTCTTCACTTTCTAACTCTTTTCTATCACTACAAAAACCAAAACATTACCCATCTAACATACTTTCAAATCTTACTCACACATTATTTTTTCTTCCAAAATTATTTTTCTTAAATCAAGTTATCAACTTACTACTTATAACTCACTTTTCTCTTCACTTTCTAACTCTTTTCTATCACTACAAAAACCAAAACATTACCCATCTAACATACTTTCAAATCTTACTCACACATTATTTTTTCTTCCAAAATTATTTTTCTTAAATCAAGTTATCAACTTACCACTTATAACTCACTTTTCTCTTCACTTTCTAACTCTTTTCTATCACTACAAAAACCAAAACATTACCCATCTAACATACTTTCAAATCTTACTCACACATTATTTTTTCTTCCAAAATTATTTTTCTTAAATCAAGTTATCAACTTACTACTTATAACTCACTTTTCTCTTCACTTTCTAACTCTTTTCTATCACTACAAAAACCAAAACATTACCCATCTAACATACTTTCAAATCTTACTCACACATTATTTTTTCTTCCAAAATTATTTTTCTTAAATCAAGTTATCAACTTACCACTTATAACTCACTTTTCTCTTCACTTTCTAACTCTTTTCTATCACTACAAAAACCAAAACATTACCCATCTAACATACTTTCAAATCTTACTCACACATTATTTTTTCTTCCAAAATTATTTTTCTTAAATCAAGTTATCAACTTACCACTTATAACTCACTTTTCTCTTCACTTTCTAACTCTTTTCTATCACTACAAAAACCAAAACATTACCCAACTTTCTAACTTTTCCATTCCATCATTATTAAATTTCTTAGAAAATTGTAAATTAGAACTAACAGTTAGCATTATAAAAAATATAGATTAACCAACAATAAAATTAGATTTATTACTTAAATTAATTAAAAATAAAAAATAAGATATTTATGAATTAGATATCTAAATAGCAATATATTAATTATTTATTTCTAATTTTTAATTAAATCAAACTTATCAAATAAGAATTTAATATGCTTAATGATAACTGCTTTAAATATAATTTAAGAATATTTAAAAAATTACTATCAGTAACTTAATAAAAAATCAAATTGTAGCTTAAAATAATTAATTAGTTCTTATAATATATTATTTTTAAGGACAGATATTTTGAGTTTTCAATTCAGATAAATAAATAAATTTTATTATAGAGTGAGTATCACCTCTTAGTGCGCTGCTCTTGACATAACTCAATATATGTCATTTCTTCAAGTAAGTCTTCAGGTAATAGAAACTATTCTCTTATTAGTTACATATCTTGCTCATTTTCCTCTATACTATCTCTTGTTCTTCTGTCTTCTATCTATCTACGCTTTATTAGATGTTTATTGCAAGCTTAGGTTGTTTTTTCCTACATATCTTAGTAATTTTAATTTCTAATTATTTTCTTCTTGATTAAGCTTTTATACACTCATAAAATTTATCCTTTTCCTGCTCTATAGTATTTTCTTTTCTATATATCCTCTTTTCCTTTTTTCAAATATATCTTTGATATAATATTTTATTATAAAGTAATCTTTAGCTCTTTTTTACGGTTCTTAGGTTCTAATGAATTTCTGGAATTTGGCCGTACCTCATATTATATAAAATAGTTGCATTCCTTATCTCTCTACTGGTATTGCTCTAAGATTTGAGACACATGATTATCTTCTTGTTTGTATTCTATTAATAAAAGATTTATATTTGAACTATATATTTATTGTAGCTATGATATTGTAAATATAATAACCTATAAATCTTATAAATAAACAACAAAAGTTTATAGGATTAAATAACTAAAAAGTATAAGATTATTGATTAATATTTTAAAGAATTTTCTAAATAATTAAATAAAAACAGTCTCACTTATTTCTTATCGCCTTATATAGGGACTTCTTAATGTTAAAATCAATATTAAAATTGACTTTAACTATATAAAACTAGAATTAAATGACGAAACATAATTTACTTACACACGATTAACTTTTAATATATAAATTGAAAGAATCAATTGCTTATTTACTTGCGTTTATCTTAGTTTTATTTATATCAACTTCAATTTTAAAATTCCTAAAGCAAAACTATCTTATCTAAGTTTATCTTACTCAAAAGAATAATTTAGCTTTTAAATACAATATTCAATTATTTCTATTTTGCAATATATATTTAGAACTTAATGTTTCTATATTAACTATTGAAAAGCTAATTCAAATTAACCAAATAACTCCCATCTTTCCAACTTATACTAATTGCTATATCAAGAATACCTCAAATTATTTTGAATTTATGGAAGAAATAAACAACTTAAACAAAAGCAAACTCATGAAACATTTGGCAAATAAGAGAAGATTCAATTTGTCTATGATATTTAAGAAAACTTATCTTCTTTTAATCATAAAACAGGAATAAAAGTGAAAGCCAAATTACTAGATGCAAAAATATAGAAGCATAACTAGAAAATAGAACTATTTTCATAAAATAAATACTAACTGAAAATTCAATAGAATCAAATAAAACCAAATTTAATATGATGGATGAAGAGAAATAAAAACATTGCACAAAAAATATGAAAACTTAAAAATTTTTATTTAAGCAATTAGAATAAAATATCAGAGTAAATTAAAACCTAAAAATATTTATGTTTTATAAATTCTAAATATTTCCTATTATATTTGATCTTATCAAATAAACATTATCAAGATTTTAAATTTTAATTAAAAATAAACCATTTTAAAAGTTTCTTTCATAACTATAAATTAAACATACATAATGAAAAATTAGTAAAATTATTTTACTGCATTTAATAACAAAATTAATAAATATTGTATTTAAAAGTTACATCATGTGATTATGTAGATGTATCCCTACATTATTTAAATGCTAAAAATACTTATAGTAACATCAAATAAATTTAAGTCTTTTATTTTATGGTATTTCAACCTCGCCCGGAAGACTGGAGTTTATGTTCCCGAATGTTAAACAAAATGTATGAGACCGCCAAATTTAGAGAGATTGGGAACTCGGATTCTTCTGGTTTACCTTTCTCTTCCTTTCAGTTCTTGTCTTAACACATCTTTCTTTATTTTAAAGATTTCTCAAATTAGACTGAATTACATTTGGTTTAAGATTGCATCCTCTTGATTCTTATTGCATTTTTCTTGAATCATAAAGTTTAGTTTTTTCTGTTTGAATTTCTAAAATTTTCGATATAAATGTCATTAGATTTCAATAAAAAGGAACTTTTTACCGATCGAATATTGACTCTTATTTCTTTAAGGCTTTAAATTTCTTCTTCTTAAAAAAAGGTTAATTTATATACTCTCTATTCTCTTTTTAAAGTTGTTATTTTTACTAGCTTTCTAATTTTATTATTCCATTTTCAAATTCTGTCCACTTGCATAGTAAGGATTAGATTGACTGCTTTGATTTTATGAAATGATTCAGAAAGCATTTAATAATCTTTCCTGGAACATGAATCTTGATAAAATTAACTAATGATAGATAAGATTTTACGTTAGCTTGTAATTGTCCTTTTTAAACTTTCTGACCCTTCTTGGAGGTTCAGTAACACTTTAAAAGGAATAAAATGATAAAAACAAAATAAATTAAATCATTAACCTTGTAACGATGGATTGACTGAAAAAACATCTTTTTTCACTAATAAGGAAAATGTTGTTGCATTAATAAAAAAATAGTCATCTTCTTTTAACTTTCAAGTCATTTGATAATGAGAAAGAGGTAAACTATGAGGAAAGTAAAATCTAAAATTGTATTCGGTTTTCCAAAAATCCATTGAAGAGTGAAAGAAATAATGCCTAAATCTTTAATCTGACTTTTCATCTTCAACTGACTTTTCCCAGAGATTAATCTATACTATCTTATTAATAATCAAAATTAAATGACTACAAGCTCTGAATTATTTTAGAGAAACTCATATTCAAACTTTTTATCTATTTTTCCGTCTTAAATCTACTTTTCACAGAGATCTTAACTCTATTACTTTGATTAAATTCTAACCTCAATTACTTTTGAATTGTTCTACATGTGAGAAACTAATATTCAGACTCTGTATCTTGCTTTCCGTAATAAATCTACTTTTCAGAGAGATCTTAACTCTATTATTTTGATTAATCTCTACATTCAATTATTTTTGAATTGTTCTACATTAGAGAAACTCATATTCATTCTTTAGACTTTTCTTATCTAACTTACTTTTCACAGAAATCTTAACTCTAATACTTTATTAAAATTCGGCATTCCATCCTTTAATTGTAACGATTTCTTGATGATCTTTGAGATTTCAGATTTTTATCGATTTATCTTTTGATCCACTAGCAAGGAATTGACCATCAGGTGAGAATGAGATACTGCTTACTGAGTCGGAATGTCCTTTAAGTGTAACGATTGATTGATGATCTTTGAGATTTCAGATTTTGTTAGATGTATAAGATATACAATAGCAAGGAATTAAACATCAAGTAAGAATGAGATATTGTTTACTGAGTCTGATGTCTTTTAAGTGTAACGATTTCTTGATTGACTTTTTGATTTCATATTGTTATATATTTATCATTTGATTCACTAGCAAGGAATTGACCATCAGATGAAATGAAATACTTTTTACTTATTATGACTGTCCTATAAGTGTAACGTTTTCTTAATTATCTTATATATTTTCATTTAAAAATTGATTCATTAAAGTTTCAAAAATGCTTCATATTTATAGTATATGCTTAGGCATTTTTAATAATTTTTTATATTTTTTGATATCATTTTTATATTTATCTAATACTTTATTTATTTTTAATTTCGATTATAAAAGTTTTAAGTTTTTTAAAGCTTTGCAGTCATCATTCCAATTATTGAGTCTAACTTCTGCTCTTATAAGTCGATCTTCTCCTAGATCTTATCCATTTTTAACATCTTCTCCTAGATCGAATCCATCTTCTCCTAGATCATATCCACTTTTTACATCTTCTCCTAGATCATATCCACTTTTTACATCTTCTCCTAGATCATATCCACTTTTAACATCTTCTCCTAGATCATATCCATCTTCTCCTAGATCATATCCACTTTTTACATCTTCTCCTAGATCATATCCACTTTTTACATCTTCTCCTAGATCGAATCCATCTTCTCCTAGATAGAATCCACTTTTAACATCTTCTCCTAAATCGAATCTACCTTTTACATCTTCTCCTAGATCATATCCATCTTCTCCTAGATAGAATCCATCTTCTCCTAGATCGTATCTACTTTTTTAATTTGTTTCTCAATAGAATCCAATTAGTTATTCTTTTCTTCAATCTTTGTATTTATTTTGTTTTCAGTATTTTTTATGCATTCTCTTACATCCGCAACTTTGCCTTCCCATCCAAAACTATCATCTTGGAATAAATTGTCACATATATGAAGATATTAGGCCTTATTTTGCTTATTTCCAAGTGAAAGGATCTATTCAATCTCAAGAATAACTTCAGTCATTTCTTGATAATCATAGTAGACTTGCTAAATTTAAAATTCATCAAATGAATCTCCTAAAATAGAGATGATCATATTAAGCATTAGTACTACATTTAAAATAATAGCTAAAAAGAATGTAGTGTACTGAATGTCTAAATCATCTTTTATAAAATAATCAGATTCGCCTACTATTAATCCAAAAGAGGCTATTCATAAGTTTTTAAACGTAATATCATCACCTTTCGCTGTTACATTTAAAAGACCAAATGATAATGTTGTGTAAACTAGGATAGAAAGAAAATATCTTATTTTATAAAGAGAGTCAATAATCAGTTTTATATAATATCTAGTTTGAGAAAATGCTCTGAAACCAGTAATCCCACGTAGCACGTTTAGAAGTAAAAAAGTTCAATTAAATGTTTCGAATGCGATGTTGTTATATTAACAATAAATTCATGGTATCATACAAATAATTCTTGTTATATCAATAAGATTCCATGGATCCTTAAAATATTATATCTTTGTAGCTTTAACTTGTAACAACTCTCAAATCAATAAAACTAGGTTGACTGAAATCAATGAAATCAAATCTAGATATAAAAATTAAAAGGATTTATTCATCAACACAACAACCAAAAAAAGATTCATTCATATTAAAATAGAAAATCAAAACGTTATGTATCATGACTAGTTTCACTTAAAATCGATGTAACTTTTTATTATCTTATGCTTATATAAATCTTTTTCCTAAGAATTGAGAAAAGATTTTAATAAATCTATACTATTTTCGGATCCAGGTTCAGAAGGTAATTTAAATAAAGAAGTGGAAATTCTTAGATGTTCTTAAGGCTATATTTATGACCAGCAGTTTAAAGAACCAGTGCTATTACTTTTATCATTACTTTATTTATCATTCAGTTAATTTGAATTATTTTTATTTTTAAAAAGGTCAAAGTATTAAGCAAAATAATCCGAAAATTTAATGCGCTTATTTGTTTCAATATCAAGAAACTCATGTACATTTTTATCAAAATAAAGACAGGAATTAAAAAAATCATTTAATTTTAAAGAAGAGTTCGTAATAATAAAAGCAAAATCTTTCTCAAGAGAATTAAAACTAGATCGTTGTTATGAAAAATCAGCTAAATTAATTCTAGAAATAAAATCTAAGAGTAAATCAGTAATATTTTAATGCTAATAAGCAATAGAATAATATAAAGGTGAATGACCAAAAAAGTCAACAGAAATTAAAATATCTTAATGCTCCAAGGCTTTTTAAACATAATCGTTCAAACCCAAAAAACTAGCTAAATGAAGAGGAGAGAATAAAAAGAAAGTCATCTTAATACTTTAGAAAGACATGAGTTCAGGTCTTCTAAAACAAAAATACTATCAAATTCTTAAATATTGAAGCATCTAAATATTTTACAGTGGAATAAATCCCATAAACAAATGAAAAGTAAAATAATCAGCTAAAAAGGAACTTCTGAAAAAAGATTTAGGACTCAAAAGAAAGTAAATGCAACAAATTTAGATAGTTTTATCATTTGATCCACTAGCAAGGAATTGACCATCAGGTGAGAATGAGATACTGATTACTCAGTCTGAATGTCCTTTAAGTGTAACGATTTCTTGATAATCTTTGAGATTTCAGATTTTGATAGTTGTATCAGCCGATCCACTAGCAAGGAATTGACCATCAGGTGAGAATGAGATACTGATTACTCAGTCTGAATGTCCTTTAAGTGTAACGATTTCTTGATAATCTTTGAGATTTCAGATTTTGATAGTGTCATCATTTGATCCACTAGCAAGGAATTGACCATCAGGAGAGAATTAAATACTGCTTACTGAGCTTGAATGTCCTTTAAGTGTAACGATTTCGTGATAATCTTTGAAATTTCAGATTTTGATAGTTACATCATATGATGCACTAGCAAGGAATTGACCATCAGGAGAGAATTAAATACTGTTTACTGAGTCTGAATGTCCTTTAAGTGTAACGATTTCTTGATAATCTTTAAGATTTCAGATTTTGATAGTTGCATCATCTGATCCACTAGCAAGGAATTGACCATCAGGAGAGAATGAGATACTGTTTACTGAGTCTGAATGTCCTTTAAGTGTAACGATTTCTTGATAATCTTTGAGATTTCAGATTTTTATCGATTTATCAGAAGATCCACTAGCAAGGAATTGACCATCAGGAGAGAATTAAATACTGTTTACTGAGTCTGAATGTCCTTTAAGTGTAACGATTTCTTGATAATCTTTGAGATTTCAGATTTTGATAGTTGCATCATCTGATCCACTAGCAAGGAATTGACCATCAGGAGAGAATTAAATACTCCTTATTTAGCTTGAATGTCCTTTAAGTGTAACGATTTCTTGATAATCTTTGAGATTTCAGATTTTGATAGTTGCATCAGAAGATCCACTAGCAAGGAATTGACCATCAGGAGAGAATTAAATACTGTTTACTGAGCTTGAATGTCCTTTAAGTGTAACGATTTCTTGATAATCTTTGAGATTTCAGATTTTGATAGTTGCATCATCTGATCCACTAGCAAGGAATTGACCATCAGGAGAGAATTAAATACTCCTTATTTAGCTTGAATGTCCTTTAAGTGTAACGATTTCTTGATAATCTTTGAGATTTCAGATTTTGATAGTTGCATCAGAAGATCCACTAGCAAGGAATTGACCATCAGGAGAGAATTAAATACTGTTTATGAGCTTGAATGTCCTTTAAGTGTAACGATTTCTTGATAATCTTTGAGATTTCAGATTTTGATAGTTGAATCAGAAGATCCACTAGCAAGGAATTGACCATCAGGAGAGAATTAAATACTCCTTATTTAGCTTGAATGTCCTTTAAGTGAAACGATTTCTTTATAATCTTTAAGATTTCAGATTTTGATAGTGTCATCATTTGATCCACTAGTAAGGAATTGACCATCAGGAGAGAATTAAATACTGCTTACTGAGCTTGAATGTCCTTTAAGTGTAACGATTTAGTGATAATCTTTGAAATTTCAGATTTTGATAGTTACATCATATGATGCACTAGCAAGGAATTGACCATCAGGAGAGAATTAAATACTGTTTACTGAGTCTGAATGTCCTTTAAGTGTAACGATTTCTTGATAATCTTTAAGATTTCAGATTTTGATAGTTGAATCAGCCGATCCACTAGCAAGGAATTGACCATCAGGTGAGAATGAGATACTGATTACTCAGTCTGAATGTCCTTTAAGTGTAACGATTTCTTGATAATCTTTGAGATTTCAGATTTTGATAGTTTCATCAGATGATCCACTAGCAAGGAATTGACCATCAGGTGAGAATGAGATACTGTTTACTGAGTCTGAATGTCCTTTAAGTGTAACGATTTCTTGATAATCTTTAAGATTTCAGATTTTGATAGTTGAATCAGCCGATCCACTAGCAAGGAATTGACCATCAGGTGAGAATGAGATACTGTTTACTGAGTCTGAATGTCCTTTAAGTGTAACGATTTCTTGATAATCTTTGAGATTTCAGATTTTGATAGTTTCATCAGATGATCCACTAGCAAGGAATTGACCATCAGGTGAGAATGAGATACTGTTTACTGAGTCTGAATGTCCTTTAAGTGTAACGATTTCTTGATAATCTTTGAGATTTCAGATTTTGATAGTTCTATCAGAAGATCCGCTGGCAAGGAATTGACCATCAGGTGAGAATGAGATACTGATTACTCAGTCTGAATGTCCTTTAAGTGTAACGATTTCTTGATAATCTTTGAGATTTCAGATTTTGATAGTTTCATCAGATGATCCACTAGCAAGGAATTGACCATCAGGTGAGAATGAGATACTGTTTACTGAGTCTGAATGTCCTTTAAGTGTAACGATTTCTTGATAATCTTTGAGATTTCAGATTTTGATAGTTCTATCAGAAGATCCGCTGGCAAGGAATTGACCATCAGGAGAGAATTAAATACTCCTTATTTAGCTTGAATGTCCTTTAAGTGTAACGATTTCTTGATAATCTTTGAGATTTCAGATTTTGATAGTTGCATCAGAAGATCCACTAGCAAGGAATTGACCATCAGGAGAGAATTAAATACTGTTTATGAGCTTGAATGTCCTTTAAGTGTAACGATTTCTTGATAATCTTTGAGATTTCAGATTTTGATAGTTGAATCAGAAGATCCACTAGCAAGGAATTGACCATCAGGAGAGAATTAAATACTCCTTATTTAGCTTGAATGTCCTTTAAGTGAAACGATTTCTTTATAATCTTTAAGATTTCAGATTTTGATAGTGTCATCATTAGATCCACTAGTAAGGAATTGACCATCAGGAGAGAATTAAATACTGCTTACTGAGCTTGAATGTCCTTTAAGTGTAACGATTTAGTGATAATCTTTGAAATTTCAGATTTTGATAGTTACATCATATGATGCACTAGCAAGGAATTGACCATCAGGAGAGAATTAAATACTGTTTACTGAGTCTGAATGTCCTTTAAGTGTAACGATTTCTTGATAATCTTTAAGATTTCAGATTTTGATAGTTGAATCAGCCGATCCACTAGCAAGGAATTGACCATCAGGTGAGAATGAGATACTGATTACTCAGTCTGAATGTCCTTTAAGTGTAACGATTTCTTGATAATCTTTGAGATTTCAGATTTTGATAGTTTCATCAGATGATCCACTAGCAAGGAATTGACCATCAGGTGAGAATGAGATACTGTTTACTGAGTCTGAATGTCCTTTAAGTGTAACGATTTCTTGATAATCTTTAAGATTTCAGATTTTGATAGTTGAATCAGCCGATCCACTAGCAAGGAATTGACCATCAGGTGAGAATGAGATACTGTTTACTGAGTCTGAATGTCCTTTAAGTGTAACGATTTCTTGATAATCTTTGAGATTTCAGATTTTGATAGTTTCATCAGATGATCCACTAGCAAGGAATTGACCATCAGGTGAGAATGAGATACTGATTACTCAGTCTGAATGTCCTTTAAGTGTAACGATTTCTTGATAATCTTTGAGATTTCAGATTTTGATAGTTCTATCAGAAGATCCGCTGGCAAGGAATTGACCATCAGGTGAGAATGAGATACTGTTTACTAAGTATTAATGTCCTTTAAGTGTAACGATTTCTTGATAATCTTTGAGATTTCAGATTTTGATAGTGTCATCATTTGATCCACTAGTAAGGAATTGACCATCAGGAGAGAATTAAATACTCTTTACTGATCTTGAATGTCCTTTAAGTGTAACGATTTCTTGATAATCTTTGAGATTTCAGATTTTGATAGTGTCATCCCATGATCCACTAGCAAGGAATTGACCATCAGGAGAGAATGAGATACTGTTTACTGAGCTTGAATGTCCTTTAAGTGTAACGATTTCTTGATAATCTTTAAGATTTCAGATTTTGATAGTTGCATCATCTGATCCACTGGCAAGGAATTGACCATCAGGAGAGAATGAGATACTGTTTACTGAGTCTGAATGTCCTTTAAGTGTAACGATTTCTTGATAATCTTTGAGATTTCAGATTTTGATAGTTCTATCAGAAGATCCGCTGGCAAGGAATTGACCATCAGGTGAGAATGAGATACTGATTACTCAGTCTGAATGTCCTTTAAGTGTAACGATTTCTTGATAATCTTTGAGATTTCAGATTTTGATAGTTTCATCAGATGATCCACTAGCAAGGAATTGACCATCAGGTGAGAATGAGATACTGTTTACTGAGTCTGAATGTCCTTTAAGTGTAACGATTTCTTGATAATCTTTGAGATTTCAGATTTTGATAGTTCTATCAGAAGATCCGCTGGCAAGGAATTGACCATCAGGAGAGAATTAAATACTCCTTATTTAGCTTGAATGTCCTTTAAGTGTAACGATTTCTTGATAATCTTTGAGATTTCAGATTTTGATAGTTGCATCAGAAGATCCACTAGCAAGGAATTGACCATCAGGAGAGAATTAAATACTGTTTATGAGCTTGAATGTCCTTTAAGTGTAACGATTTCTTGATAATCTTTGAGATTTCAGATTTTGATAGTTGAATCAGAAGATCCACTAGCAAGGAATTGACCATCAGGAGAGAATTAAATACTCCTTATTTAGCTTGAATGTCCTTTAAGTGAAACGATTTCTTTATAATCTTTAAGATTTCAGATTTTGATAGTGTCATCATTAGATCCACTAGTAAGGAATTGACCATCAGGAGAGAATTAAATACTGCTTACTGAGCTTGAATGTCCTTTAAGTGTAACGATTTAGTGATAATCTTTGAAATTTCAGATTTTGATAGTTACATCATATGATGCACTAGCAAGGAATTGACCATCAGGAGAGAATTAAATACTGTTTACTGAGTCTGAATGTCCTTTAAGTGTAACGATTTCTTGATAATCTTTAAGATTTCAGATTTTGATAGTTGAATCAGCCGATCCACTAGCAAGGAATTGACCATCAGGTGAGAATGAGATACTGATTACTCAGTCTGAATGTCCTTTAAGTGTAACGATTTCTTGATAATCTTTGAGATTTCAGATTTTGATAGTTTCATCAGATGATCCACTAGCAAGGAATTGACCATCAGGTGAGAATGAGATACTGTTTACTGAGTCTGAATGTCCTTTAAGTGTAACGATTTCTTGATAATCTTTAAGATTTCAGATTTTGATAGTTGAATCAGCCGATCCACTAGCAAGGAATTGACCATCAGGTGAGAATGAGATACTGTTTACTGAGTCTGAATGTCCTTTAAGTGTAACGATTTCTTGATAATCTTTGAGATTTCAGATTTTGATAGTTTCATCAGATGATCCACTAGCAAGGAATTGACCATCAGGTGAGAATGAGATACTGTTTACTGAGTCTGAATGTCCTTTAAGTGTAACGATTTCTTGATAATCTTTGAGATTTCAGATTTTGATAGTTCTATCAGAAGATCCGCTGGCAAGGAATTGACCATCAGGTGAGAATGAGATACTGTTTACTGAGTCTGAATGTCCTTTAAGTGTAACGATTTCTTGATAATCTTTGAGATTTCAGATTTTGATAGTTTCATCAGATGATCCACTAGCAAGGAATTGACCATCAGGTGAGAATGAGATACTGTTTACTGAGTCTGAATGTCCTTTAAGTGTAACGATTTCTTGATAATCTTTGAGATTTCAGATTTTGATAGTTCTATCAGAAGATCCGCTGGCAAGGAATTGACCATCAGGAGAGAATTAAATACTCCTTATTTAGCTTGAATGTCCTTTAAGTGTAACGATTTCTTGATAATCTTTGAGATTTCAGATTTTGATAGTTGCATCAGAAGATCCACTAGCAAGGAATTGACCATCAGGAGAGAATTAAATACTGTTTATGAGCTTGAATGTCCTTTAAGTGTAACGATTTCTTGATAATCTTTGAGATTTCAGATTTTGATAGTTGAATCAGAAGATCCACTAGCAAGGAATTGACCATCAGGAGAGAATTAAATACTCCTTATTTAGCTTGAATGTCCTTTAAGTGAAACGATTTCTTTATAATCTTTAAGATTTCAGATTTTGATAGTGTCATCATTAGATCCACTAGTAAGGAATTGACCATCAGGAGAGAATTAAATACTGCTTACTGAGCTTGAATGTCCTTTAAGTGTAACGATTTAGTGATAATCTTTGAAATTTCAGATTTTGATAGTTACATCATATGATGCACTAGCAAGGAATTGACCATCAGGAGAGAATTAAATACTGTTTACTGAGTCTGAATGTCCTTTAAGTGTAACGATTTCTTGATAATCTTTAAGATTTCAGATTTTGATAGTTGAATCAGCCGATCCACTAGCAAGGAATTGACCATCAGGTGAGAATGAGATACTGATTACTCAGTCTGAATGTCCTTTAAGTGTAACGATTTCTTGATAATCTTTGAGATTTCAGATTTTGATAGTTTCATCAGATGATCCACTAGCAAGGAATTGACCATCAGGTGAGAATGAGATACTGTTTACTGAGTCTGAATGTCCTTTAAGTGTAACGATTTCTTGATAATCTTTAAGATTTCAGATTTTGATAGTTGAATCAGCCGATCCACTAGCAAGGAATTGACCATCAGGTGAGAATGAGATACTGTTTACTGAGTCTGAATGTCCTTTAAGTGTAACGATTTCTTGATAATCTTTGAGATTTCAGATTTTGATAGTTTCATCAGATGATCCACTAGCAAGGAATTGACCATCAGGTGAGAATGAGATACTGATTACTCAGTCTGAATGTCCTTTAAGTGTAACGATTTCTTGATAATCTTTGAGATTTCAGATTTTGATAGTTCTATCAGAAGATCCGCTGGCAAGGAATTGACCATCAGGTGAGAATGAGATACTGTTTACTAAGTATTAATGTCCTTTAAGTGTAACGATTTCTTGATAATCTTTGAGATTTCAGATTTTGATAGTGTCATCATTTGATCCACTAGTAAGGAATTGACCATCAGGAGAGAATTAAATACTCTTTACTGATCTTGAATGTCCTTTAAGTGTAACGATTTCTTGATAATCTTTGAGATTTCAGATTTTGATAGTGTCATCCCATGATCCACTAGCAAGGAATTGACCATCAGGAGAGAATGAGATACTGTTTACTGAGCTTGAATGTCCTTTAAGTGTAACGATTTCTTGATAATCTTTAAGATTTCAGATTTTGATAGTTGCATCATCTGATCCACTGGCAAGGAATTGACCATCAGGAGAGAATGAGATACTGTTTACTGAGTCTGAATGTCCTTTAAGTGTAACGATTTCTTGATAATCTTTGAGATTTCAGATTTTTATCGATTTATCAGAAGATCCACTAGCAAGGAATTGACCATCGGGTGAGAATGAGATACTGTTTACTGAGCTTGAATGTCCTTTAAGTGTAACGATTTCTTTATAATCTTTAAGATTTCAGATTTTGATAGTGTCATCATCTGATCCACTGGCAAGGAATTGACCATCAGGAGAGAATGAGATACTGATTACTGAGCTTGAATGTCCTTTAAGTGTAACGATTTCTTGATAATCTTTGAAATTTCAGATTTTTATAGATTTATCAGAAGATCCACTAGCAAGGAATTGACCATCAGGAGAGAATTAAATACTGTTTACTGAGTCCGAATGTCTTTTAAGATTCATTTTTAAAATTTTATTTATCATATTTTATTCTTAGTATTACATATTTTTTGTTGTTTCATTTATTTTTTTCAATGCTTCTTATTTACTTCTTTTTTTATTGCTTATTCTCATTGATTTAAAAGTTTCAGTAAATTTTGGGTAAACACAATTTAAATCGGTACAGTTAAAAGGTTCTTAAAGACTTTTCATAGAAAATTGTATTATTTTAAAAAGTTTTCTTATTTAAACGTTTTTTAAACGCTTGTTGCCAACTCGAAAGGTGTTTAATTAGCGTTTAAATTTAAAAAAAATTTTCATTTTTTTAATATTTTAAGATTTTTACCTTTGTCAATTTCGAATTTTGTCTTCTTAACTTAATGTATTTTTTATTAGCTTAATGTTTCCTTACTTTTTAATTTTTAATATGTCATCTGATTTTACTATGATTCAAATTTTATTTCTTCAAATTTATAAATTTTTAATTAATTATTTTTTTACTTTTTATGTTTAATTTTAATAAATTTGTTTCTTTTTTTTTGAAAAAAATTAACTTTTTTTATTTGACTATTTAATATAATAAATTCAGAATTACATCAACTTTTATTTCATTTTAAGTTTTAACTTTATACATTATTAAAAAAGTCTACTCTAAAAGATAAAGTTAAATTTTAAAAGCTTTGTTAAAGCTTTTATAGTCAGCTTGTGACCTATTCTATCAGATTATTTCCATTATTTTGCCATTAACTTCCACTATGCTTAGTTAGGGGGTATGACACTTCATATGTGCATCATCCTTTAATATTCTGAATAGCATTAATCTTGCATGTAGTGTTCTTAATTATTTCTTTGATGATTAAGATTTAATTAAAGACTTTTTTTATATAAATTTTTTCGCTTTATGTTGGATATACCTTAATTAGATTTTTAAAATTATCTTTAATGTTCTTTCTATAAATTTCACTTTATTAGTAGCAGTATTTTCATAGGTGTTATTTATTGCACATGTAGTATTTTATTCTTCTTTTAGTCTATTATTCCTGTAACACTTATTTAATTTAAATTTATTAGTTATTTTAAATTAATAGTTACTGTTATATAAAATGGCTAGCTTCAACAAGGGTTTTTTACCACCTCCTCAGAACAGGAGAGAAAACCAGAAACAAATATTCTCACCACGTCTTCTTCAACTTAACGCTCTTCTTAATAAAAATAACCAGAACAACAAAATAAATTAGAAGAACTAATAAAAAATACTAAATCCTACAAATTAATATAAAATGGACTTCTTCCATCAAAGGACAAGCAGGAACTGAGACAAAAATTCAGAACAGAAAAGTTGACACAGCTCTCAACGCCTCCATTGAAAACTTAAAAAAGAGATCACTCAACTGAATCGATAAAAATAATAACGAAGAAATAAAAAATAAACGAAGAAGGTAAAGTACGATAATTTAATATAGATCCTATTACCTTTGATTTAGACAACATTGAAATAGAACAAATGAACTCTGAATAGATGAAATAGCTGATTCATCTACTTATTAGAAACATAAAAAACTCGAAGAGGAATTAAACTCCCAGAAGGAAAATATGTTTACAATAAGTCAGGATCTGATAAACCATGAAGATGATGGCGAAGTCCATATGGTAGACCGAAGAGCTAAAATCGGAGTCTATGAGTCAATTTAAAATTTAGAGAATGATATTTGAGTAATGCAAGAGTAAGACGAGAAAAACTGAGTAAAATTAGATTCCAGACTTAAATTAATAGAAGAAAACCTGTAGAAGCCTTCTTAAGGAATTCCAATGGAAATAGAGAAACAAGAAAAGATATTTCCTATAGCAAGGAAAAGATGTTACATTTGCAGCAGCACTTGACATCTATGGCGAAAATGTCCCCAATAGAAAAGAATAAGAATGAATATTTGGAGTAATTTTAACTATTAGCAACTGAAATGGCGAGCGACGGAATTCTTCCAATTGGGAAATGGGAAAATCTGGAAAAAAACAAATTCTTAACTCAGACTATTAAAAAGAGAGAAGTCCAGGAAAAAGAGCACAAGGAACGAACATGCAGGAAAGGAGATTTTATACATTTAAAACTTCAATTAAGCCGGAAGGCGAACAGTTATTTTAATGATTTAATAGTTACTGTTTATTTTAATTTGAATCTTCATTTTATATTTCCATAGAATCTGATTGGTTCTGTTAAAAAGAAAATGTTGTTACCTGAATTTATTATTAAATTAAAAAAGTCTTTGTTCCAGTTTGTTTCTATTTCTTATGTTGATTTATATTGTTTCTCAAGCAAAGACGTTATAACTTTTCTACTTTATCAGTGAGGTATCTTTTTTTGAACTTAAACTCTTTCAATGTCTAAGATAATATTTCTATTTGCATTTGTGTCAAAAGCTATTTTAATATTTCCAAGTGGTTAATGTTGGTCATATAAATAATTCTTCTCCCTTTTACTCATTGTAATTATTTTTATTTTTTAGTTTTTAGATAATTTTCCTGTTTTAGCGTTTTGTTAAAAGTTCGGCAATTTCTTAGAAAGCATTTGATATATACATAAATAAAATAAGATATGAAATATAATTGTTAAATACTTATTCTTTATTTTATTAATTTTAAAATAAAACTTTTTAATTTTATCCTTTAGACAAAATTTTAGAATTTTTAAAATATTCTTAATGGATAAAACATAGAATTATATAGAATTAATTATTAGTTATTTCTAACTTCATCAATATAACACTAAAAATACTTAAAAATATATCTAAAATCTTATTTCTAAAATAATAAAAATAAAAGCATTCCTTTTATAATTATTTGCTACATTTACTTTCGAAAAGACAGTAAATGTTTACCTTTAAAAAGTTGTATTATTTAAGAGTTTAATCTATTTAAAATTGTATTTAAAGGCTTTATAAGTTAATTAAAGAATATTAAATTCTTAATAACAAAGATATTACATTAATTAAAGCAAATAGTTGCTAATTAAGCTATATTTAATTAGCTTTGCTATATAAATTAAAATATTTTATTTTCATTTTTAAATAGAAATTATCATTTTTTATATTAAGTTATTTTACATCCTAATAAAATTATTATAAGTTAACAGAAAACATTTATAGTTTCTTGCAATAAGCCTCTTATAAACAGGATCCATCTAAATTTATAATCAACTAAATATTCTTCAAGAATCAAAGTTATGCAAAGGAGAATTTTAAACTTTTAAGAAACATAAAAGAACTAGAAGGAAAAAACGCATACCTAATAGCAAACACCTAAATTCTAAAAACGAAAATTTCCAACAAGTTTATTTGAGAATTGAACAAATAGAATTCAATCGATTAGCTGAATTGACTGAAAGTTTGCTTTTAAAAGTACAACAACAAATAATCCCATACATGTGAAACCGAATCTATAACCTGCTAAAATTACTATGGTAAAAAATAGAAAGTAATGCTGATACTGCAGAAAATATGGTCATATTTTAAGATAATGTTATAAATTTTAATAAAAATAAGAATTATAAAGCTTTAAGTTATGGAAATCCATAATTAATTTATACTGCATCCAAAAGGACTAGTATATAGAAAAAAGACGCATATTGGAAGTGAAATACTGATGGACGTTTCATTTGCACAATAAAGAAAATTAGATAAATGGTTGTAATTGGATTTGATTGAAATTAGTTTCCAATGATCAAGAGTGGAGAACGCACTACAGTAAGATTTGCATTTTAAAAAAGTGTCCCTGACTGGAAATAGAAATTTTAACAAAACTATTAAACTTTTTAAAAATGATGAACCAATGAGGGTGGTATCACTATAATTAATTATTATTATTATTATTATATTATTATATTTTTTAATAAAATTGTTTTTTAGTAAATATAAAGACTTAAAATAACTTTTTCCTGTTATTATAAAGCTTTCTCTTTAATTAAAAAATTACCAAATTATTTTTATTCATATTATAAATTTTATGCAGAAAATGAATATATAAATGCTAGATAAATTTGTAATTTGATGAAGAATTATTTTCGAGTAAATAATCAGCATTTTAAATAAGAAAGCTAAATTCTCATTTTTTTAGAATAAAGCTTTTTTAAAGTATTTGAAAAAAAAAGAAAAAAAATTCTTTCAATTTATGTAAAATTTTAATATCTTTAATATCAAATAAAAAAATTGATAGAATGTAAATCATTATTTATTTTATGAAATAAAAAAATGGCAGAAGGTCTCAAGAAGGACTTTTTGCAGGCTCCATAGATAAAGGAGCAAAAAGCAGAGACTTTTAATTCTTCATCCATCACGTCTTCTTTAATAAAATAATAATCTTCTTAATCTTAATAACCTCCAATAGTTGAAAATTTAAGATAAAATAAGAACTTAAATAGGCATAAACAGAATAAAACTAATAATAAAATACTGACTTTCTTCCTAAACCGAGACCAAGTAATTATAGGAAATAAGAGAATCCAAAAACGATGCAAAAACAGACAAATGAAGAATAATTATTAATTGAAAGTCTTTTGAAATATGTACGTATTCTGTAAGAAGAAGTAAAAATATTAAGATAAGAAAACAAAAAATTACTAGAAAAAAGTTAAAACACTGAAGAAAGATTAGTCAAATAAGAAATAAAATTATAGCAACTTGGACAAAAAAGAATAGAGCCTCTAATCTAAGAAATAAAAATGGAAGTAGAAGACGATAGGCAAAAAGAACCAACCAATATTAGAAGGATTCTCAAGAGATGTTACCTATGCTAATCAAGATTCCATAGATTCAAGAGTTGCAAGATATACAAGGAAAAGATGAAGAGAAACAGCGAAGAAGTCTGAAGAGAATTAACAAGAATTTACGTGACGATAGAAGGAAGAATTTACAGAAGAAGATTTTTCCACTCGAGTTCCAGAACTCCGAAAAAACTGGATGACCTGTACTTTTATTTTAAGCATCCAGGAGCGATCACTGGACGTGAGTGGAAATTAGGTTGAAATACCAAACGAAAGATTTGGAGTAACTACAAATTAAATAAGTAAACCTAATAATGAATTTATTAAGACAACTACTTAAAAATTGTAGTCAAAAACCGGAAAACAAATTCATACGTATCCCATTAAAACTACTTAGGAACTCTCTTCAACGTGGATATTAATTGTAACTTATTATGAAAGTGAAATCAACCTATAAATAGATGAACAGATTAACCGCCTAAAATAATACCGCGAAAGATACGAAACGATTACCTAAGAAATCTTTCCAAAAATAAGATATTATCTTAGATAGTTAGAATTCAAAAGATATAGATTCAAATCCTAATTAAAATTCAAATAAAGATACCCTTTTATGGTAGTCAAAAATAACATAAACTTAAGATTAATTTTTGAATAATACTAATTAATAATTCTATTAAATTTCAAATAACTAAATTAGTCAGAAATAATATAATATTACTAATCCTGATAATTCAAATAATCATTATTTACCTGATTTTTAGAGTAAACAACCTTAAAATTAAACTGCTGATTTAAGAAATGTAATATAAAATCAAATAATTAATTAGTTTAATGAAAATTTATTTACTTTAGAAATAAAAGAACTTAAACATAATATATAAAGACTAATAGATAAGAACCAATAATTAAATTAAATGCTAATTAATATAAAAGCAAAATATAAACGAGATATTGAAACATTGATAAGTAACTAAGAAATATCCAAAATATATTATAAAACTTATATAAATAAAATTTATTAGAAATATAAACTATTATAGAACTATTTTTAGTCAATCAAATCTGATATATAGCAATATCACAAAAAAATGCTATCAAAATAACTAGTTCATAAAATTACTTAAACAAACTTATCCACTTATTACAGTAACTAAATCGTTTAAACAGATGAAATAATTAGCATATTTCAAGAAACTTAGATATAATAGAAAAACTATGAGAATTAAGTCAATTCAATAGATGAACTGTAATATAATTAAGAGATTCAAATTGAAGTCAATGCTAATTAAAGCTTTACTTAAGCTTAAATGATAGGAGCAAATAATTCACTATGTCAAAACTTTAATAAAATAAAAAATTTTACTTAAATTGAAATAGATAACTTTCTAAATAAAACTTAGCATGGATATCAATAGACTATATTAGAATAGAACTAATATTTACTTCAACAAATTACCTAATAAAAAATAATAACCGAAATATAACTCCAAGAGTTATATTCTTAATATTAAAAATTATAAAACTAAAATAAGTAATTTATAGATTAAGAATAGTAAGCTTAAATGGAAATTTTAACTTTTAAAATCTAATTAGATAAGTAAAGATAATAAAACTATGAAATAAATATAGCTTTTCAAAATTAAACTCTACTAAAAAATAAGGAAATTCAAATGTATAAAGAATTATTTTAGAATTAAATCTAACATACAAAAGAATTTAGTAATTAATAGTAATTTTAGAAGAAGTAATTTGTAGATGCATAAACTTAGACATTATATGGAAATATTTAAACAAAGGATAGTATTATCTAAACAGATAATATAAATAAATAATAAACAGCTTTTTTGTGTCAAAAATTTACTCAAACAAATATAATCAAGCAAGACAAGTTAATGTAAACTTAAAATAATTAATAGGAAGCATCAACTAATACTATTATAACATAACATAATAACTAATACTGTCAAGTTAAATTCCCAGATGAAGATTTTGTTTTACTATAGCATTAATATCACTAACTCAACTTAAAATTCATTTAAAGTACCCAAATTATGTAGAAATTTGAGATAAAACTAGAATAGTTTTAAAAACTTAATTAAAATTTGAAAAAAAGATATATTTAATTGTTCTACTAAAAGATGAAAAAAAGATTAATAAAACTAAACAGATTCGATCGATGCTATTTATCAGAATTAAACCTTATCTTGTAATATTAATCTTAATACTCTTAAAAGGAAACATGAAGGAGAAGATAAAACAATTCCACCAGCAAAACGTATGAGTAAAAATAATAATAAAAAAGAGTGTGATTAAATAATATGTTATTTCAATCTGACTAGTCTATAAATTTAAAAGTTTATTAAATCAGAAACTTGAAGACGTCCATAGTACGAAATTTACAACATATAATGTAGATATGTCACAGTTATTTAATATTTAGAATAAAGTACATGTGATAGTGTGAAAAGTAAAATTGATATAGATAGAAAGCTACTTAAAAAATATACTATGTAAGTAATATATATTTTGATACAATATTTTCATTAACATCCTGAGTATGGAAAAGATTAGTACATATTTAGATTAACTAACAAGGATAGAAAAGTATTTGCATTTACGAAAGTGGACTACCTGCAGGATCGGAAAAAATTAGAAAGGACTAATAAATTTAAAAATAAAGATGGGACATAAATAAAAGAAAAACAATGGAGGAATAAACAAAATCGCAAGAATTTATTCTTAGCGACTCTTCTTTATTTCAAAATAAAGAAGCTGCTTTCTAAAAGGATTATCATAGGCAGGTGGTAGATAACATTAAAGGAATAGATTTAGACTATATTTAACTTTAGAGACTTAAAGAAATTATGAACTTATTAAGAAATTTATTAAGAAGCTGTAACTAATAACCTATAAACAAATACCTTCGAATTCCTTTAAAATAAATAAGTACAGCTCTAAAACGTGGAAATTTATTGTAGAAAACCTTAAAAGGAAAATAATACTCCTATAGAAAAAAGAATAAGTTTCCCGCCTTGTTACCGGCATAGATTTAAAAAATATCTATAAAAGATATGTATGATTAAGATATAGAATCCTCTAAAGAGCTAGAAATATTAGAAGATATTAAGATAACTTAAGATATAACTTAAGATATTATTTCAAATAATTAACAGAATTAAGCATAAAATACCATTAAATAACCATAATTAAATACTTTAAACAATATTGAAGTTTAACTTATAAACATTTCTGATTAAAAAGTAGATAGTGAAATCTAATTAAAAAAGGCAATTACTAGAGAACAAATACAACAATAACTTATCTAATTCTTGACTATCTAATATCAGGATTTATTTAATAGTTTTCTATAAATAAGCTAAGAAAATGATAAGAAAAGTAAACAGAACTCTGATTAAAGTCTATGAATATAATTATAATTATAATACAAATAATTAGTTATTTAGAGTTTGCTAGAATAGAATTAATAAAATTGTTTATTGTATTTATACAACAATTAAGAACAATATGTTGCACTTTAACCTATTTTTTAAGAATAAAATCAAGCAAAAGGATTAAGTCTAGATAAGCAAATTTAAACTTAAATAATATAGTGTGAAGACAATACAACAAATACAACTAACACTATACAAAATTAATAATTTGATAAGTCTTGTTAAGTAAACTCCTAAGATTAAAATTTTTAGGATCTGATGTAATATTATTAATAATTAAATCTTAATTACATTAGTAGCAGTTAAAAATAAGAAGAAAAAGAAAAACAATTATTGAGGACTAATAGAGAATTAAGGGAGAATTTATTCCAAATAGAAACTAAGCCTTGGTCCAAAATTTAATAGAATCAAACTAATATGCCTCAAGTTCAAGATAGTATTATTAATATTAATTTTATATTTGACAAAGAATTTAACTATTTAAAAAGAAAATGCCAATCAAACTGGAATACATTTCCTTCAAAAAAACGTAAAATTATACACAAAAATGAAAAAGAGAATGAAAGTTCAATAGATTTCGATAAGAACAGAAAGCTTTAGTATGAAATTTAAAGTTTAACTAAACTAGATTGAAATAATTAAGATTAATCTTGTGATTATTAATTTAAAGAAAACATTTGTTATCAAAATTAAGATTAATCAGAAGTAGAAATTATTAAACTCAATTCCTAATCTGTTGTTAATGAAGCTTTTAACTAGTTAATTTAAACTGAAACATGTTGTTATAAGAATGATCGCGGAACTATAACGGAAATTATTAACTAATAACTTGATCTTTCCTTTTAAGAGTTATAAAATCTTAAATAAAATGAATTTAAAATGTAAGAAGTTTATAATAATCTGAACATTAGATATTCTTAATTGACACAAGATTATGAACGAGAAATTGAACGTAAACTTGATGCATATGCAAGAATATCAGAACTTTAAAAACAAAAGAAAGAAGATATGTCTCCATAAATGCTAAAATACTAAAAATAAAATTAAGCTAGTTAGACTATTTAATTAAGTGATTTATATTATGCATAATCAAATTAAAATAGAGATACATCAGATTTTATAATCAAGAATGACTAAGTTAAACATCTTTTTACTAATTAGATTTCGATAGCATAAAATGGCAAGAGAAACTGAAAAGAAGCATAACTTAATTAAGCATTTTTAAGTCCAACATAACATAATTTCTATATGTAAAATATTGATATTGAAGAGTTATTAAAGAAGTATAATTTTAAAAGCGATTAATTTATACAATACTTACGATCAAAATAATGATAAAAGCAGAATCTCTTAACAACTATAGAAAATAGATTCATTACTTTATCTTCTAGATTAAATCGTGCGACATGTGAGGGAAACTCAGTACCAATTAAAATAGATAAATAGTTATTATAAGAATATGATTCATAGACTTTATTTATTATAATATACTATAGAAATACAATACAATAAGCTCCTAATTTACTTCATATCTAAACTTAAAATGGTCAAAAAGTCCTCTGCATTTATGACCCAGGACTTAAAGGAGGATCAAATAGAGAGATTTTAAACTTAGCTCACTGCAATATGAATTAAATATCTACTAAATAATATAGTATTTAACAGTTTACTTTATAACATTAAATTGATATATTTTCCATTAATTAAACATGATAACATTCAGACTTTATTCCAATATAGATTCGCGGATATAGAACCTATTATAAAAATTGTAATTAAAGTACAAGAGCTGGTGGAGTATGTCTTCTTGTTAAAGATGATATGGACTCAGGCTAATTGAAATTGATTTTGGAGGACAAGATGATAGAATTCTTGTAATTAAAGCTATTAACATATATTTTGCGACATGCTATATGCCAACAAATGAAAAGCCAATATCTTTTAAAGATTAATCATATTAACATTTAGAAAATATCCTTAGAGTAATAGAAGATAAAGGAATAATACTAATGGGAGACTTTAACGCTCTGCTACATGGTTATGGTAGCAATGATGTACAGAATTAATAAGATAACGGTTTAAGATTACAAAATTTTATTGAAGAATAAGATTTCTAGATAATTAACAATCCTATTTTCGATACTTTTAGAAGTAGGGTTAATTATAGAACTTATTGCAATGATTATGTTATATCTAATTATCATATTAACATCAATCAATTCTCTAACTTTACCTAATAGTGGACTTGACACAGATCACTTCCCAATTTTACTATAGTTATATACTTAAAACATTAATAGAGACCCCCAATACTTGCTCCTAGAGTTAAGTTTAAGGTATAGAAACTATAAAATATGATAATAAGAGAAGAATATTAGGATAAATTTAACGGATGTTTAGTTGGCTTTGAAGCAATTGAAGAAAATAAGTTAGAAGATTAATACAATTATATTCTGCAAATTCTCTATAATAATGCTAATCTGGTACTTGGATAAGTTCTTTAAAATACTAATTATAATAAACTTCCTTGAAGGATAATCAATAGTTTTAATGCTGCCAAATAAGCATAAATAGCTTATTAAAATGCGTTAATATAGCAGGGAAGAGCAAATAAAGAAGTAATATAGCTAGCATAAGCAAAAACAAAAAAATTTAATAGATATAAACGTAATTACTGATAATATAAGTAAAAATAGGCTAAGAAAAACAGAGAATTAATTAATTAGTCTCCTTAAAAAATGTTTAAATAAGCAAGGAAACTTTTAAACCCGAGAAAAAGAAACTATATGCATATGGATCAAGAAGGATTTGCTTAATTTATTAATAATTGGGAAAGTAATGTTTTTGACAAGCATAAGATTATTGATGAAGAAGAACTAAAAAGCAGCAATTAAAGGATTGATAATATTTTCAAAAGTTGTACCTTTGTAAAAGAATAATAGGCTTCTTATTTGTAAGGATTAGATCTTATTAGTTTTAAAGAAATTCAGCAAACCATAAAAGGACTAGCGAATAATAAATCATCAGGAGCAGATGGCATAAAAGCAGAACTTATTAAATACGCTAATAAGGAATTTCATTTTGTATTGTTAAAGTTCATTAATAATATGTTGAGAAAGTAAAAAATACCTGATTAACTTAAATAAGTAAGAATTCTTCCAATTTACAAGAAAGGATCAAAGAGCGATTGAAAAAATTGAAGAACAATTGCGCTCATAAATGTAATTTTAAAAATATATGATAAAGTACTAACTTAAAGACTCTATGGGTATATTTATTAGCGTAAAATTATACACCCCTCTTAATAAGGATTTCTAAACAGTAGACAAACAATTGATTTACACAAAAGATGGGGGAAATAAAAGCACTTACTTACAACTCTTATAGATGTAGAAAAGATGTTTGACACTATTAACAGAAGACTATTGTTTCATCATTTACGCAGAATAAAACTACCTCTTGCCCTAATAAACTGCTTCGAATAATTTTATCTTAATCTAGATATTAGATTAATTTTAGATGGTACTCTTTCAAGAAATTTATAATATAGTAATGGAGTATTGTAAGGAAGTTCCCATGGTCCAGTTCTAGCTATTATATTCTACGATATTGTTATCAGGTACTTAGAAACTTATTAAAAACGATTTGGCTTTAAAATCTGTGGACGCGTATTTGTTACTAAAGCTTGGGCAGATGATTTATTATTGATTTCTAATGAAGATAATATGAATCTATTGATTAAAGCAACGTGTAAAGTATTTGGATGAGTAAAACTGAGCATAAATGTTAGTAAGTGTGAGTTGATATGCTTTAAAACTAAGAATTAAAAACAAGAAGACATTAATGTTAACATAAGTTTGAATAATTAAGAAATTAAAAGATCTAAGAGGATAACTTATTTAGGATATACTTTCCATGAAAACTAATATTATAAAGTCCATTGCAAAGAAATAGTGTAAAAATATAAGAAATCTGTTAATGGATCCTTGATATAATTGTCCAAATATTAGAATATCACTCCTTACAACTTTAAGTAGTCTTTTCAAGTCTTTTTACTCCCTAAAACAGAATATGGCTCAGAAGTTATTCCATGGACGATTTTAAGGGGCATTGGAAAAATAAAGAAAGACATACATACTAGTTAAAGAAAAGTAGCAAGATATGCATTCTAAAGTCCAAATTCAACGTTTAATGAATCATGCTTTATTGATTTGAACTGACTACCTTTTGAGTACTACATAGCAATGAGATATTTAAAGTTTTACGTAAAATTATGATAAGAAACATAAACAAATCCTGACTCTGATATTACCTTTTTATTTAAGAAAACAAAAATAGCTAATCTGAAATATTTTAAAAACTTGGAGAAATTAACTTAACTTTTTGAAATAGATGTATAGAATATTGAAGACAGCAAATTATTTTTGAGTAAAGCTTATAACAAAATCTAAGAGAAGTTCTTTTAAGATGCTACAGAAAAGATGAGATCAATGTAAACTGCACACTTTTACTTTGAAGATATTAATAAAGAAACAAGATAGTTTCCATTTTATACATATACGAAACTAAATAAATTTATGATTAGAGAAATAATTTCTATTTATAAATTTAGAACCTTTTGCTATCATTTCTAATACGACTTATAACAAAGACACTTCAAAATCAAATACTCTGAGATTTGCATATGTGGAGAATTAGATAGCTTTGTTCATATTGAATCATGTGAAGCTCTGCAAGATCTAATTTAGGAATTTAAAGACTTTAAAAATTACGACCTAATAAAAATGTTAACATATAATTAAAGCTATCTTACTCTTAATTTCCCTACTTAAAAACAGCTAAGAGAAATAGATTTTAGAATTAAAAGCTTAAATTAACAATTATTGAAGAGAATAATTGAAATCCTATAGTGGAATGAGGAAATACTACAGTGGCAGAACGATTTGGATAAAGTTGTAGCAGTAGAAGGAGAAGAACAAGAAGAAAAAGAAAATTAGCAATGAATAAAATAGGAATGATGAATTAGATGTAAAATAAACAGTTTTATTATCTATATGAAAATATAGTAAAGACATATTAAATGATATTATTATAAGATAGGACATATAAATATTAATGGAATAGCGAGCAAGTGCTTGAATATTGAAGAATTTATCTGAGAACATTATAGATATTTTATCAATAAACGAAACCTGATAAAAAGATGACTTTCCTCAAATATTGATAAATGGATTTAAAACATATTTTAAGAACTCAGGAAAAGGAGGAGGAGTATGCTTAATTGTAGGAGAAGAATTTAATAGTACAGAAATACATATATAAGTTGAAAAAGAAATAAATAGATTAAACTGGATAATATTTTAATCACGTCTTGTTACATGCCTGATAGTGGAAAAAGTTAAGATGTTAAAGTTTTAGCTTATGAACAACTAAATACATTGCTGAATTTATATAATGATAATCCACATATACTAATGGGAGATTTCAATGCTCTTTTATAAGGTTTCGGTGATAATCCTGAAAATGCTTATGATAATACCATTAAGCTATAAAAATTCTTACTATAAAACGATCTTGAGATAGTGAATGATAGCAACATTAATACATGTATTCACAAAGGAACAGGAAAAACGTATTGTAATGATTATATCATTATAAACAACCATTTGAACGTTAATTAGTTTGCAAATTTCACTGGTCATAGTAATGTTTATTTTCTGATCATATTCCAATCACTGTCGACTTTATCAATAATTCTATAGTATGGGAAAAGATAACTCAGAGAAAATATAAAATAAATAGGTTATAAGATGCAATAGATAGGCAAAAATATTAAGAATCTTTCCTACAAACTTATCTAGAATTCTTTTAAATAGATTAAGATAATCTTGAAGATTAATATGAATGCATCAAAAGTAATATCTAAGACAATACTGATCAAACATTAGGTTCGTTTATTCCAGACTCAAATTATAACAAACTTCCTCGAGCTCTCACAAATAAATATATAGAGGCAAAATACCCAACCAGGAATGGAGAAATTTATAAGAAGAAAGCAAGCTATATGAAGAGACAACCATTCCGAAAACTTGACAGTGAAGGAGGAGAAGACCATTTAGAGATCAAGTTCCTATTGGTTGGATAGGGAAGTAGGAAGCTTTTAAGTAGACGATCCTTCTTTAACACTTTAATTTAATTTAATATAGAGGCAAAAAGAGCTAACTCAGAATATAAGGACGTTCACATAAAATTTGGAAGAATAAACTAGCAAGGAACTAATTTTCATGAGGCAGCAAAACGACTTTGAAAAGACTTCAAGTATAATCTATGAAAATTAAAAAAAAAACAAAGCAAAAAAGAAGTTTCTAATTCTTAATGGAGTTTCTAAGGAAATGTTTTCACAAGCTAAGAAAATTCTAAACCCTTTGAAGAGAAATACTATGAACTTTAATTTAGAAATCAAAAATAAATTCATTGAATCATGGGAAAATTGTGTTTTTAACAAGCATTCTAATCTAACTCAAGAATAGATAAATCATAGTAATTAAAAAATAGTTAAAATATACGATAATATTTAAGAAATTAAAGATTATCCACTCTCGTATTTGTAAGGATTTGATCTTTTTACGATACAATAAATATAAGAAATTATAAAAGAAATTCCGAATAGAAAAGCAGCTGGTCCAGATGGAATAAAAGGCAAACTTCTGAAATATGTTGGATAATATTTTTTAATAATTCTTTATTCTTTTCTGAATAATATGCTAAGACTTGGAAGAATCCCTTAGGAATTAAGTATATCGGTGATAATTCCAATATTTAAAAAAGGAAATAAAGATGATTGGAAAAACTGACTACCTATTTCTCTTATTAATACTATTCTAAAACTATATGATAAAGCTTTAACAAAAAGACTATACAATCTGATTTATTAGAGAAATTTGATTCACCCTTCATAAATGGGATTTATGAAAAACAGATAAACAACTTAATAAATTTGAACAACATAGCAAATAATTGATAACTATCGGAAATGTGCTAAAGGTAAGACTAAATTGATAGCAACACTGATAGACGTTGAAAAAATGTTTGACTCAATAGAAAGAAGACTCTTGTTTGATTAACTTAAGAAAGTTAAACTACCACTTGGAATAATAATAGCCTTAGAATCGTTTTAAAAAAACCTAAATTCTTCATTTATCATAGATGGAAAGAGCACCAGAACTTTATAATACAACAATGGAGTTATGTAAGGAAGTTCTCATGGACCAGCTTTAGCATTATTGTATTATGACATAGTAATTAGATATCTGAAAAGTAAAAGTAACTAATTGGGATTTAAATGCTGGGATTCAAGTATTAGCTTCGCTTGTAGAGGATGGGCAGATGATCTTATTCTTCTTTCCAAATCTGCAAAGTAGATGTAGAATTTAATAAATGAAGCAAATCAAGTTTTTGCATGAACACATTTAAAGATCAATGTTACCAAATCTGAATGCATCTAATTTCTAAAGAAGAATCAGAAATAATAAGTTTAAATTTATAATTAGGAAATTAACCAATTGCTTAAAAAGAACAAGTAACATATTTAGGAGTTATTCTACATCAGAAGAAGAACTTGAATCCCCATTGCAAAGAAGTTGCATTTAAATATATAGCTGCAATGAAGAAAGTTGTTTTTTAATTGATGAGATATAAGAATGTAACTCCTTGACATTTTAAAACTTTATGTAGACTTTTTACATTACCTAAAGCAGAATATGGAGGAGACTTAGTACCATGAAGTATTCAAAAAGGATTAACTGGAGTTCTGAACAGAATAGAATCAAGCATGAGATTAATTTCAAGAAAAGCTTTTTAAGTAGCAACTTCAACATTTAATGAATCATGTTATATAGACCTGAATTGATTACCCTTTAAGCACAATATGGCTATAAAATTCTTAAGATCTAACCATAAAATTAAATAAGAAAGTATTGATTTTCCAAGATCAACTATAGGCTCTCCTTTCATTAATATATGGAAAAAAGAATTTCAATACTACGATTAAGTGTAGCAATTATCAGAACTTTATAATATCGATCTGTAGAATTAATAGAATAATACCAATCTTAAAACTTTTACTAAACTTGTAAGAGAAAAAAGACAACAATAATTCTACAAAGTAGCTACTAAAAAATTTATGAGAGTGGAAACAGCTAAAGTATATAATGAATAATTTGGTAATCTTTAACAATTTCCACAAATTACTTATACGAAATTAAACAAATAGTATTGACGAAAAATTATCAGTATATATAAACTTAGAACCTAAACTTATAATTTCAGTAAGGAACTTTAAGATCGTCATTACCCCATTGATAATCCCTTTTGTATGTGTAAAGAGTGTGAAACTTTTGATAATAGCTTTAAATATGTGCACTATTCTAATATAATGAATTGATTATCGGAAAAAATCTGAATCTATAACTTAAGGCCCTTATACTATACGATCAAGAATATCTAACTCTATTTCAAGGTCTAAATTTGAGTATTTAGACTTATAGATCAAAATATTTCATAAGAAGCTAATGACAAGGAAACTTGAGATTCTAGTAATGGAGAAAGCAAAAAAAAAAAAGCTAAAAATGAATAGAAAGAATCAATAATTAAACAAAATGATGAACTGTGAAAAAAAATTAAAAAAAATTAAAAAAAATTAAAAAAAATTAAAAAAAATTAAAAAAAATTAAAAAAAATTCTACGTACTTCTATAAATGTAAGAAACAATTCTTGCAATTAAAGACCTCAAATAACTCATTTAATTTAAAATTTGTTTTTTCAATTTTATTTTTTAATCTTTTTTTAAATTTATAATTTTTTTATGATGCGTAAAATATTTATGATAAAAGATTTATGATGGAACTGTCTAACTCAAAGAAAGAAATGTTTTAAAATATGTTCAATTTTCATAAATTGTATAAGAGTAGAAAACTGAATAAAATGATTTAAAAATGGAACATTAAATATGATTTATAAGTTACTTAAAAAATAATACTCTTTGTTTAATATTTTTTATTCTACTTTAAAAACGATTTATAATCAGAAAATACACGATGAAAAGATATAGATTAAAATATATTTTTAGCATGAAAAATAAATATTTTGTTATTAAATATCGCATTCTTTAATTACATCTTTATCATGAGAAATTTATTGATAGAAAGTTTAAAATATCACATAGTTATCAATATTATTGTATGAATTTCTTAATTTTGATTAAAGAATTTTAACAACTATTATTCCTTTATGGAAAGATTAAAGTTATAATTGTTTACTATCCTAAAGATAAATTTATTTTAAATATAGAGTTACAACGAAATAAATTTTACACTTAAATTGGTTATCATAACATTACTTTAGACTAATTCATATAATATTGAAAATATTTCTTAAATATGAAACGTATCTTTCGAGTAACACTATTTACTTGTTTAATAAAGCAAGCTTAAGTAAATATATATAGAAATATAACAACTTTTATTAAATGATAACTATTTTAGCTAAATGTAAGTTTAAAATATTTAAAAAGGTATTATTTTGATAAATAGAAATAATAGTGAATCATAAATATAATAATGATTATAATAGATTCAAAATTGTATATAAGTATGTTATATCTTTGAATGTTTAAACTTATAAAAAAAGCATTTAAAGTATTAGCAAACAAGAAAAAACCCTTTAAGTTTATCACTAAATAATTTATCATAGCTTTTCATAATTTTTTAGGAATTTTATCTTTTTTCTATTTTTTTAAACTTACTTTTTTTAATTTAAAATTTGTTTTTTCAATTTTATTTTTTAATCTTTTTTTAAATTTAGAATTTTTTTATGATGCGTAAAATATTTATGATAAAAGATTTATGATGGAACTGTCTAACTCAAAGAAAGAAATGTTTTAAAATATGTTCAATTTTCATAAATTGTATAAGAGTAGAAAACTGAATAAAATGATTTAAAAATGGAACATTAAATATGATTTATAAGTTACTTAAAAAATAATACTCTTTGTTTAATATTTTTTATTCTACTTTAAAAACGATTTATAATCAGAAAATACACGATGAAAAGATATAGATTAAAATATATTTTTAGCATGAAAAATAAATATTTTGTTATTAAATATCGCATTCTTTAATTACATCTTTATCATGAGAAATTTATTGATAGAAAGTTTAAAATATCACATAGTTATCAATATTATTGTATGAATTTCTTAATTTTGATTAAAGAATTTTAACAACTATTATTCCTTTATGGAAAGATTAAAGTTATAATTGTTTACTATCCTAAAGATAAATTTATTTTAAATATAGAGTTACAACGAAATAAATTTTACACTTAAATTGGTTATCATAACATTACTTTAGACTAATTCATATAATATTGAAAATATTTCTTAAATATGAAACGTATCTTTCGAGTAACACTATTTACTTGTTTAATAAAGCAAGCTTAAGTAAATATATATAGAAATATAACAACTTTTATTAAATGATAACTATTTTAGCTAAATGTAAGTTTAAAATATTTAAAAAGGTATTATTTTGATAAATAGAAATAATAGTGAATCATAAATATAATAATGATTATAATAGATTCAAAATTGTATATAAGTATGTTATATCTTTGAATGTTTAAACTTATAAAAAAAGCATTTAAAGTATTAGCAAACAAGAAAAAACCCTTTAAGTTTATCACTAAATAATTTATCATAGCTTTTCATAATTTTTTAGGAATTTTATCTTTTTTCTATTTTTTTAAACTTACTTTTTTTAATTTAAAATTTGTTTTTTCAATTTTATTTTTTAATCTTTTTTTAAATTTAGAATTTTTTTATGATGCGTAAAATATTTATGATAAAAGATTTATGATGGAACTGTCTAACTCAAAGAAAGAAATGTTTTAAAATATGTTCAATTTTCATAAATTGTATAAGAGTAGAAAACTGAATAAAATGATTTAAAAATGGAACATTAAATATGATTTATAAGTTACTTAAAAAATAATACTCTTTGTTTAATATTTTTTATTCTACTTTAAAAACGATTTATAATCAGAAAATACACGATGAAAAGATATAGATTAAAATATATTTTTAGCATGAAAAATAAATATTTTGTTATTAAATATCGCATTCTTTAATTACATCTTTATCATGAGAAATTTATTGATAGAAAGTTTAAAATATCACATAGTTATCAATATTATTGTATGAATTTCTTAATTTTGATTAAAGAATTTTAACAACTATTATTCCTTTATGGAAAGATTAAAGTTATAATTGTTTACTATCCTAAAGATAAATTTATTTTAAATATAGAGTTACAACGAAATAAATTTTACACTTAAATTGGTTATCATAACATTACTTTAGACTAATTCATATAATATTGAAAATATTTCTTAAATATGAAACGTATCTTTCGAGTAACACTATTTACTTGTTTAATAAAGCAAGCTTAAGTAAATATATATAGAAATATAACAACTTTTATTAAATGATAACTATTTTAGCTAAATGTAAGTTTAAAATATTTAAAAAGGTATTATTTTGATAAATAGAAATAATAGTGAATCATAAATATAATAATGATTATAATAGATTCAAAATTGTATATAAGTATGTTATATCTTTGAATGTTTAAACTTATAAAAAAAGCATTTAAAGTATTAGCAAACAAGAAAAAACCCTTTAAGTTTATCACTAAATAATTTATCATAGCTTTTCATAATTTTTTAGGAATTTTATCTTTTTTCTATTTTTTTAAACTTACTTTTTTTAATTTAAAATTTGTTTTTTCAATTTTATTTTTTAATCTTTTTTTAAATTTAGAATTTTTTTATGATGCGTAAAATATTTATGATAAAAGATTTATGATGGAACTGTCTAACTCAAAGAAAGAAATGTTTTAAAATATGTTCAATTTTCATAAATTGTATAAGAGTAGAAAACTGAATAAAATGATTTAAAAATGGAACATTAAATATGATTTATAAGTTACTTAAAAAATAATACTCTTTGTTTAATATTTTTTATTCTACTTTAAAAACGATTTATAATCAGAAAATACACGATGAAAAGATATAGATTAAAATATATTTTTAGCATGAAAAATAAATATTTTGTTATTAAATATCGCATTCTTTAATTACATCTTTATCATGAGAAATTTATTGATAGAAAGTTTAAAATATCACATAGTTATCAATATTATTGTATGAATTTCTTAATTTTGATTAAAGAATTTTAACAACTATTATTCCTTTATGGAAAGATTAAAGTTATAATTGTTTACTATCCTAAAGATAAATTTATTTTAAATATAGAGTTACAACGAAATAAATTTTACACTTAAATTGGTTATCATAACATTACTTTAGACTAATTCATATAATATTGAAAATATTTCTTAAATATGAAACGTATCTTTCGAGTAACACTATTTACTTGTTTAATAAAGCAAGCTTAAGTAAATATATATAGAAATATAACAACTTTTATTAAATGATAACTATTTTAGCTAAATGTAAGTTTAAAATATTTAAAAAGGTATTATTTTGATAAATAGAAATAATAGTGAATCATATAATAATGATTATAATAGATTCAAAATTGTATATAAGTATGTTATATCTTTGAATGTTTAAACTTATAAAAAAAGCATTTAAAGTATTAGCAAACAAGAAAAAACCCTTTAAGTTTATCACTAAATAATTTATCATAGCTTTTCATAATTTTTTAGGAATTTTATCTTTTTTCTATTTTTTTAAACTTACTTTTTTTAATTTAAAATTTGTTTTTTCAATTTTATTTTTTAATCTTTTTTTAAATTTAGAATTTTTTTATGATGCGTAAAATATTTATGATAAAAGATTTATGATGGAACTGTCTAACTCAAAGAAAGAAATGTTTTAAAATATGTTCAATTTTCATAAATTGTATAAGAGTAGAAAACTGAATAAAATGATTTAAAAATGGAACATTAAATATGATTTATAAGTTACTTAAAAAATAATACTCTTTGTTTAATATTTTTTATTCTACTTTAAAAACGATTTATAATCAGAAAATACACGATGAAAAGATATAGATTAAAATATATTTTTAGCATGAAAAATAAATATTTTGTTATTAAATATCGCATTCTTTAATTACATCTTTATCATGAGAAATTTATTGATAGAAAGTTTAAAATATCACATAGTTATCAATATTATTGTATGAATTTCTTAATTTTGATTAAAGAATTTTAACAACTATTATTCCTTTATGGAAAGATTAAAGTTATAATTGTTTACTATCCTAAAGATAAATTTATTTTAAATATAGAGTTACAACGAAATAAATTTTACACTTAAATTGGTTATCATAACATTACTTTAGACTAATTCATATAATATTGAAAATATTTCTTAAATATGAAACGTATCTTTCGAGTAACACTATTTACTTGTTTAATAAAGCAAGCTTAAGTAAATATATATAGAAATATAACAACTTTTATTAAATGATAACTATTTTAGCTAAATGTAAGTTTAAAATATTTAAAAAGGTATTATTTTGATAAATAGAAATAATAGTGAATCATAAATATAATAATGATTATAATAGATTCAAAATTGTATATAAGTATGTTATATCTTTGAATGTTTAAACTTATAAAAAAAGCATTTAAAGTATTAGCAAACAAGAAAAAACCCTTTAAGTTTATCACTAAATAATTTATCATAGCTTTTCATAATTTTTTAGGAATTTTATCTTTTTTCTATTTTTTTAAACTTACTTTTTTTAATTTAAAATTTGTTTTTTCAATTTTATTTTTTAATCTTTTTTTAAATTTAGAATTTTTTTATGATGCGTAAAATATTTATGATAAAAGATTTATGATGGAACTGTCTAACTCAAAGAAAGAAATGTTTTAAAATATGTTCAATTTTCATAAATTGTATAAGAGTAGAAAACTGAATAAAATGATTTAAAAATGGAACATTAAATATGATTTATAAGTTACTTAAAAAATAATACTCTTTGTTTAATATTTTTTATTCTACTTTAAAAACGATTTCACATATTGTTTTTCTTCCTCATCTTTAGAATGAAGGATTAACATAAGGAGAATTTTCCACTCGAGATCCTGAACTCTGAATCATTGGATGATCTGAACTTTTATTTTACGCATCCAGGAGCGATCACTGTATGAGAGTAGAAGATGATTTGAATTACCTCATTTCCAAAAACACTTTAATTTAGTGAATTATTATTATTAAATTAATTTGCAGTTTATTATTATATTTTTTATTTTTCATCTATCATCTTTCATTAGATTAAATTAAATTAAATTAAATGTATTAAAAATAAATTTGTTTGCTTAATAGCTTTAAATCTTTCATATAGTTACTTATAAAATATATTACAAAAATAACTTATTTATAATTTTAGTGCTTATTATAGTTTATTGAAATTAAAATAACTTTAATTTAAACAAAATTTTCTAAATAGTTTTTATTATGAAATGTTTATAATTTTATGTAATCTTTTTTAAGTGAAAATTTAAGTCTCTATTAATTTTTTAATCACTTATTTAAAATTAAACTCTAAATGTGCTAATATTAATCATTATATTTTCCACCAAAGTAGCTTAAGATATGCTTGTAAAAGATTAATGAAATAACTCTTTATTTTTATAATAATCTTTTAATTAACGTTTCATATTTATTATAATGTAAATAAATAGGATGGAGTAATCCTCCAACTGAAACTTACTTAAACTCTGGTACCAGGAGGTAAAAAATAGATGAATAACCAGCCAAGAGAAAAGAAAACAAAATCGAAGAGGCATAAAGTAGCATTAATGATGAAAGATCCCAGGTACTAAGATCTCTTAGGGTAGCAATTCGATCGCGACCCTATAGAAGACAAATTCACAATGGAATGCTAGCATTGTGGAAGACTTCAGCAAGAAATTTTTAAACTTTAAAAATCTTTATTAAAGAGCTGCGCCCCATTGAGGTATTACGCGGTCTTTAATCTCATTTATTTATAAAAAATAAATTAAATACTTTTTAATAAAAATAATTGATATAAAATCCTAAATTTTTAAATTCTAGTTGCTACTATTTAAAGTTTAGATTAATTGTAGTGAAACATATGTATTTATAATTTTTAACTTCTTTTGAAATTGAATTTTTATAAATTATTATAAAAACTAAAACTAGAAATGTAGTTTATATTCATACATCGTTAAAATAATAATTAAGCTTTTTTAATTTAAGATAAACTTATTCCATCTTTATTAAAATTTCTTAGAAAATTGTTAAATTAAACTAACAGTTAGCATTATAAAAAATATAGATTAACCAACAATAAAAATTAGATTTATTAATTAAATTAATTAAAAATAAAAAATAAGATATTTATAAATTAGATATCTAAATACCAATATTATTAATTATTTATTTCTAATTTTTAATTAAACCAAACTTATCAAATAAGAATTTAATATGCTTAATGATAACTGCTTTAAATATAATTTAACAATATTTAAAAAATTACTATCAGTAACTTAATAAAAAATCAAATTGTAGCTTAAAATAATAAAATAGTTCTTATAATATATTATTTTTAGGACAGATATTTTGAGTTTTCAATTCGAATTAAATAAATAAATTTTATTATAGAGTGAGTAGCACCTCGTTAGTGCGCAGCTCTTGACATAACTCAATATATGTCATTTCTTCAAGTAAGCCTTCAGGTAATAGAAATTCTTCTCTTATTAGTTTCATATCTTGCTCATTTTCCTCTATACAATCTCTTGTTCTTCTGTCTTGTATCTATCTATGCTTTATTAGATGTTTATTGCAAGGTTAATTTGTTTTTTCCTACATATCTTAGTAATTTTAATTTCTAATTATTTTCTTCTTGATTAAGCTTTTATACACTCATAAAATTTATCCTTTTCCTGCTCTATAGTATTTTGTTTTCTATATATCCTCTTTTCCTTTTTTCAAATATATCTTTGATATAATATTTTATTATAAAGTAATCTTTAGCTCTTTTTTACTGTTCTTAGGTTCTAATGAATTTCTGGAATTTGGCCGTACCTCATATTATATAAAATAGTTGCATTCCTTATCTCTCTACTGGTATTGCTCTAAGATTTGAGACACATGATTATCTTCTTGTTTGTATTCTATTAATAAAAGATTTATATTTGAACTATATATTTATTGTAGCTATGATATTGTAAATATAATAACCTATAAATCTTATAAATAAACAACAAAAGTTTATAGGATTAAATAACTAAAAAGTATAAGATTATTGATTAATATTTTAAAGAATTTTCTAAATAATTAAATAAAAACAGTCTCACTTATTTCTTATCGCCTTATATAGGGACTTCTTAATGTTAAAATCAATATTAAAATTGACTTTAACTATATAAAACTAGAATTAAATGACGAAACATAATTTACTTACACACGATTAACTTTTAATATATAAATTGAAAGAATCAATTGCTTATTTACTTGCGTTTATCTTAGTTTTATTTATATCAACTTCAATTTTAAAATTCCTAAAGCAAAACTATCTTATCTAAGTTTATCTTACTCAAAAGAATAATTTAGCTTTTAAATACAATATTCAATTATTTCTATTTTGCAATATATATTTAGAACTTAATGTTTCTATATTAACTATTGAAAAGCTAATTCAAATTAACCAAATAACTCCCATCTTTCCAACTTATACTAATTGCTTTATCAAGAATACCTCAAATTATTTTGAATTTATGGAAGAAATAAACAACTTAAACAAAAGCAAACTCATGAAACATTTGGCAAATAAGAGAAGATTCAATTTGTCTATGATATTTAAGAAAACTTATCTTCTTTTAATCATAAAACAGGAATAAAAGTGAAAGCCAAATTACTAGATGCAAAAAATATAGAAGCATAACTAGAAAATAGAACTATTTTCATAAAATAAATACTAACTGAAAATTCAATAGAATCAAATAAAACCAAATTTAATATGATGGATGAAGAGAAATAAAAACATTGCACAAAAAATATGAAAACTTAAAAATTTTTATTTAAGCAATTAGAATAAAATATCAGAGTAAATTAAAACCTAAAAATATTTATGTTTTATAAATTCTAAATATTTCCTATTATATTTGATCTTATCAAATAAACATTATCAAGATTTTAAATTTTAATTAAAAATAAACCATTTTAAAAGTTTCTTTCATAACTATAAATTAAACATACATAATGAAAAATTAGTAAAATTATTTTACTGCATTTAATAACAAAATTAATAAATATTGTATTTAAAAGTTACATCATGTGATTATACAGATGTATCCCTACATTATTTAAATGGTAAAAATACTTATAGTAACATCAAATAAATTTAAGTCTTTTATTTTATGGTATTTCAACCTCGCCTGGAAGACTGGAGTTTATGTTCCCGAATGTTAAACAAAATGTATGAGACCGCCAAATTTAGAGAGATTGGGAACTCGGATTCTTCTGGTTTACCTTTCTCTTCCTTTCAGTTCTTGTCTTAACATATCTTTCTTTATTTGACAGATTTCTCAAATTAGACTGAATTACATTTGGTTTAAGATTGCATCCTCTTGATTCTTATTGCATTTTTCTTGAATCATAAAGTTTAGTTTTTTCTGTTTGAATTTCTAAAATTTTCGATATAAATGTCATTAGATTTCAATAAAAAGGAACTTTTTACCGATCGAATATTGACTCTTATTTCTTTAAGGCTTTGAATTTCTTCTTCTTAAAAAAAAGGTTAATTTATATACTCTCTATTCTCTTTTTAAAGTTGTTATTTTTACTAGCTTTCTAATTTTATTAATTCCATTTTCAAATTCTGTCCGCTTGTATAGTAAGGATTAGATTGACTGCTTTGATTTTATGAAATGATTCAGAAAGCATTTAATAATCTTTCCTGGAACATGAATCTTGATTAAATTAACTAATGATAGATAAGATTTTACGTTAGCTTGTAATTGTCCTTTTTAAACTTTCTGACCCTTCTTGGAGGTTCAGTAACAATTTAAAAGGAATAAAATGATAAAAACAAAATAAATTAAATCATTAACCTTGTAACGATGGATTGACTGAAAAAACATCTTTTTTCACTAATAAGGAAAATGTTGTTGCATTAATAAAAAAATAGTCATCTTCTTTTAACTTTCAAGTCATTTGATAATGAGAAAGAGGTAAACTATGAGGAAAGTAAAATCTAAAGTTGTATTCGGTTTTCCAAAAACCCATTGAAGAGTGAAAGAAATAATGCCTAAATCTTTAATCTGACTTTTCATCTTCAACTGACTTTTCCCAGAGATTAATCTATACTATCTTATTAATAATCAAAATTAAATGACTACAAGCTCTGAATTATTTTAGAGAAACTCATATTCAAACTTTTTATCTATTTTTCCGTCTTAAATCTACTTTTCACAGAGATCTTAACTCTATTACTTTGATTAAATTCTAACCTCAATTACTTTTGAATTGTTCTACATGTGAGAAAATAATATTCAGACTCTGTATCTTGCTTTCCGTAATAAATCTACTTTTCAGAGAGATCTTAACTCTATTATTTTGATTAATCTCTACATTCAATTATTTTTGAATTGTTCTACATTAGAGAAACTCATATTCATTCTTTAGACTTTTCTTATCTAACTTACTTTTCACAGAAATCTTAACTCTAATACTTTATTAAAATTCGGCATTCCATCCTTTAATTGTAACGATTTCTTGATAATCTTTGAGATTTCAGATTTTTATCGATTTATCTTTTGATCCACTAGCAAGGAATTGACCATCAGGTGAGAATGAGATACTGCTTACTGAGTCTGAATGTCCTTTAAGTGTAACGATTTATTGATGATCTTTGAGATTTCAGATTTTGTTAGATGTATAAGATATCACAATAGCAAGGAATTAAACATCAAGTAAGAATAAGATATTGTTTACTGAGTCTGATGTCTTTTAAGTGTAACGATTTCTTGATTGACTTTGAGATTTCATATTGTTATATATTTATCATTTGATCCACTAGCAAGGAATTGACCATCAGATGAAATGAAATACTTTTTACTTATTATGACTGTCCTATAAGTGTAACGTTTTCTTAACTATCTGATTCATTAAAGTTTAAAAAATGCTTCATATTTATAGTATATGCTTAGGCATTTTTAATAATTTTTTATATTTTTTGATATCATTTTTATATTTATCTAATACTTTATTTATTTTTAATTTCGATTATAAAAGTTTTAAGTTTTTTAAAGCTTTGCAGTCATCATTCCAATTATTGAGTCTAACTTCTGCTCTTATAAGTCGATCTTCTCCTAGATCATATCCATCTTCTCCTAGATCATATCCACTTTTTACATCTTCTCCTAGATCATATCCATCTTCTCCTAGATCATATCCACTTTTTACATCTTCTCCTAGATCATATCCACTTTTAACATCTTCTCCTAGATCAAATCCACTTTTAGCATCTTCTCCTAGATCATATCCACTTTTTACATCTTCTCCTAGATCATATCCATCTTCTCCTAGATCATATCCACTTTTTACATCTTCTCCTAGATCATATCCACTTTTAACATCTTCTCCTAGATCAAATCCACTTTTAGCATCTTCTCCTAGATCAAATCCACTTTTAACATCTTCTCCTAGATCATATCCATCTTCTCCTAGATAAAATCCACTTTTAACATCTTCTCCTAGATCATATCCACTTTTTACATCTTCTCCTAGATAAAATCCACTTTTAACATCTTCTCCTAGATCGAATCCATCTTCTCCTAGATAGAATCCACTTTTAACATCTTCTCCTAGATCATATCCACTTTTTACATCTTCTCCTAGATAAAATCCACTTTTAACATCTTCTCCTAGATCGAATCCATCTTCTCCTAGATAGAATCCACTTTTAACATCTTCTCCTAAATCGAATCTACCTTTTACATCTTCTCCTAAATCGAATCTACCTTTTACATCTTCTCCTAGATAGAATCCATCTTCTCCTAGATCGTATCTACTTTTTTAATTTGTTTCTCAATAGAATTCAATTAGTTATTCTTTTCTTCAATCTTTGTATTTATTTTGTTTTCAGTATTTTTTATGCATTCTCTTACATCCGCAACTTTGCCTTCCCATCCAAAACTATCATCTTGGAATAAATTGTCACATATATGAAGATATTAGGCCTTATTTTGCTTATTTCCAAGTGAAAGGATCTATTCAATCTCAAGAATAACTTCAGTCATTTCTTGATAATCATAGTAGACTTGCTAAATTTAAAATTCATCAAATGAATCTCCTAAAATAGAGATGATCATATTAAGCATTAGTACTACATTTAAAATAATAGCTAAAAAGAATGTAGTGTACTGAATGTCTAAATCATCTTTTATAAAATAATCAGATTCGCCTACTATTAATCCAAAAGAGGCTATTCATAAGTTTTTAAACGTAATATCATCACCTTTCGCTGTTACATTTAAAAGACCAAATGATAATGTTGTGTAAACTAGGATAGAAAGAAAATATCTTATTTTATAAAGAGAGTCAATAATCAGTTTTATATAATATCTAGTTTGAGAAAATGCTCTGAAACCAGTAATCCCACGTAGCACGTTTAGAAGTAAAAAAGTTCAATTAAATGTTTCGAATGCGATGTTGTTATATTAACAATAAATTCATGGTATCATACAAATAATTCTTGTTATATCAATAAGATTCCATGGATCCTTAAAATATTATATCTTTGTAGCTTTAACTTGTAACAACTCTCAAATCAATAAAACTAGGTTGACTAAAATCAATGAAATCAAATCTAGATATAAAAATTAAAAGGATTTATTCATCAACACAACAACCAAAAAAAGATTCATTCATATTAAAATAGAAAATCAAAACGTTATGTATCATGACTAGTTTCACTTAAAATCGATGTAACTTTTTATTATCTTATGCTTATATAAATCTTTTTCCTAAGAATTGAGAAAAGATTTTAATAAATCTATACTATTTTCGGATCCAGGTTCAGAAGGTAATTTAAATAAAGAAGTGGAAATTCTTAGATGTTCTTAAGGCTATATTTATGACCAGCAGTTTAAAGAAACAGTGCTATTACTTTTATCATTACTTTATTTATCATTCAGTTAATTTGAAGTATTTTTATTTTTAAAAAGGTCAAAGTATTAAGCAAAATAATCCTAAAATTTAATGCGATTATTTGTTTCAATATCAAGAAAATCATGTATATTTTTATCAAAATAAAGACAGGAATTAAAAAAGTCATTTAATTTTAAAGAAGAGTTCGTAATAATAAAAGCAAAATCTTCCTCAAGAGAATAAAAACTAGATCGTTGTTATGAAAAATCAGCAAAATTAATTCTAGAAATAAAATCTAAGAGTAAATCAGTAATATTTTAATGCTACTAAGCAATTGAATAATATAAAGGTGAATGACCAAAAAAGTCAACAGAAATTAAAATATCTTAATGCTCCAAGGCTTTTTAAACATAATCGTTCAAACCCAAAAAACTAGCCAAATGAAGAGGAGAGAATAAAAAGAAAGTCATCTTAATATTTTAGAAAGACATGAGTTCAGGTCTTCTAAAACAAAAATACTACCAAATTCTTAAATATTATAGCCTTTAAGTATTTTAGAGCGGAATAAATCCCATAAACAAATGAAAGGCAAAATAATCAGCTAAAAAGGAAACTCTGAAAAAAGATTTAGGCATCAAAAGAAAGTAAATGCAAATAATTTAGATAGTTGCATTATATGATCCACTTGCAATGAATTGACCATCAGGTGAGAATGAGATACTGGTTACTCCGTCTGAATGTCCTTTAAGTGTAACGATTTCTTGATAATCTTTGAGATTTCAGATTTTGATAGTTCTATCATATGAACCACTTGCAAGGAATTGACCATCAGGTGAGAATGAGATACTGTTTACTGAGTCTAAATGTCCTTTAAGTGTAACGATATCTTGATAATCTTTGAGATTTCAGATTTTGATAGTTGTATCATCTGATCCACTAGCAAGGAATTGACCATCAGGTGAGAATTAAATACTGTATACTGAGCTTGAATGTCCTTTAAGTGTAACGATTTCTTGATAATCTTTGAGATTTCAGATTTTGATAGTTCTATCAGATGATCCACTTGCAAGGAATTGACCATCAGGTGAGAATGAGACACTTCTTACAACATCTGAATGTCCTTTAAGTGTAACGATTTCTTGATAATCTTTGAGATTTCAGATTTTGATAGTTCTATCAGATGATCCACTTGCAAGGAATTGACCATCAGGTGAGAATTAGATACTTCTTACAACGTCTGAATGTCCTTTAAGTGTAACGATTTCTTGATAATCTTTGAGATTTCAGATTTTGATAGTTGTATCATATGATGCACTAGCAAGGAATTGACCATCAGGTGAGAATGAGATACTGGTTACTCCGTCTGAATGTCCTTTAAGTGTAACGATTTCTTGATGATCTTTGAGATTTCAGATTTTGATAGTTGTATCATCTGATCCACTAGCAAGGAATTTACCATCCTGTGAGAATGAGACACTTCTTACAACATCTGAATGTCCTTTAAGTGTAACGATTTCTTGATAATCTTTGAGATTTCAGATTTTGATAGTTCTATCAGATGATCCACTTGCAAGGAATTGACCATCAGGTGAGAATGAGATACTGTTTACTGAGTCTAAATGTCCTTTAAGTGTAACGATATCTTGATAATCTTTGAGATTTCAGATTTTGATAGTTGTATCATCTGATCCACTAGCAAGGAATTGACCATCAGGTGAGAATTAAATACTGTATACTGAGCTTGAATGTCCTTTAAGTGTAACGATTTCTTGATGATCTTTGAGATTTCAGATTTTGATAGTTTTATCATATGATGCACTTGCAAGGAATTGACCATCAGGTGAGAATGAGATACTGGTTACTCCGTCTGAATGTCCTTTAAGTGTAACGATTTCTTGATAATCTTTGAGATTTCAGATTTTGATAGTGTCATCATATGATCCACTTGCAAGGAATTTACCATCAGGTGAGAATGAGATACTTCTTACAACGTCTGAATGTCCTTTAAGTGTAACGATTTCTTGATAATCTTTGAGATTTCAGATTTTGATAGTTGTATCATATGATGCACTAGCAAGGAATTGACCATCAGGTGAGAATGAGATACTGGTTACTCCGTCTGAATGTCCTTTAAGTGTAACGATTTCTTGATAATCTTTGAGATTTCAGATTTTGATAGTTCTATCAGATGATCCACTTGCAAGGAATTGACCATCAGGTGAGAATGAGATACTGTTTACTCCGTATGAATGTCCTTTAAGTGTAACGATTTCTTGATAATCTTTGAGATTTCAGATTTTGATAGTTCTATCATCTGATCCACTAGCAAGGAATTGACCATCAGGTGAGAATTAAATACTGTATACTGAGCTTGAATGTCCTTTAAGTGTAACGATTTCTTGATAATCTTTGAGATTTCAGATTTTGATAGTTGTATCATATGATGCACTTGCAAGGAATTTACCATCCTGTGAGAATGAGACACTTCTTACAACATCTGAATGTCCTTTAAGTGTAACGATTTCTTGATAATCTTTGAGATTTCAGATTTTGATAGTTCTATCAGATGATCCACTTGCAAGGAATTGACCATCAGGTGAGAATGAAATAAAGTTTACTCAGCCTGAATGTCCTTTAAGTGTAACGATTTCTTGATAATCTTTGAGATTTCAGATTTTGATAGTTGTATCATATGATGCACTAGCAAGGAATTGACCATCAGGTGAGAATGAGATACTGGTTACTCCGTCTGAATGTCCTTTAAGTGTAACGATTTCTTGATAATCTTTGAGATTTCAGATTTTGATAGTTCTATCAGATGATCCACTTGCAAGGAATTGACCATCAGGTGAGAATGAGATACTGTTTACTCCGTCTGAATGTCCTTTAAGTGTAACGATTTCTTGATAATCTTTGAGATTTCAGATTTTGATAGTTCTATCAGATGATCCACTTGCAAGGAATTGACCATCAGGTGAGAATGAGACACTTCTTACAACATCTGAATGTCCTTTAAGTGTAACGATTTCTTGATAATCTTTGAGATTTCAGATTTTGATAGTTCTATCAGATGATCCACTTGCAAGGAATTGACCATCAGGTGAGAATTAGATACTTCTTACAACGTCTGAATGTCCTTTAAGTGTAACGATTTCTTGATAATCTTTGAGATTTCAGATTTTGATAGTTGTATCATCTGATGCACTAGCAAGGAATTGACCATCAGGTGAGAATGAGATACTGGTTACTCCGTCTGAATGTCCTTTTATATTCATTTTTAAAATTTTATCAATAATATTTTATTCTTAGTATTACATATTTTTTGTTGTTTCATCTATTTTTTTTAATGCTTCTTTTTTGGTTCTTTGTTTTATTTCTTCTTCACTTTAGTTTTAAAGTTTTATTAAGTTTGGTAAAACATTATCGAAGTTGGTACTTTTAAATGGTTCTTAAGGACTTTTCATAGAAAATTGTATTATTTTAAAAAGTTTTCTTATTTAAACGTTTTTTAAACGCTTGTTGCCAACTCAAAAGGTGTTTAAATAGCGTTTAAATTTAAAAAAAAATTTACATTTTTTTTCAATATTTTAAGATTTTTACCTTTGCCTAAATTTGAATTATGTCTTCTTAACTTAATGTATCTTTTATTAACTTAATGTTTCCTTACTTTTTAATTTTAAATATTTTATTTTATTTAAATAAGTTCCAAGATTTCATTCTACAAATTTATAATTTTTTATTTATTAATTATTATTTTTTTACTTTTTATGTTTATTTTTAATAATTTTGTTTCTTTTTTTTTGAAAAAAATTAACTTTTTTTTTGACTATTTAATATAATAAATTCAGAATTACATCAAATTTTATTTCATTTTAAGTTTTAATTGTATACATTATTAAAAAAGTCTACTCTAAAAGATAAAGTTAAATTTTAAAAGCTTTGTTAAAGCTTTTATTGTCAGCCTTGTGACCTATTCTATCAGATTATTTCCATTATTTTGCCATTAACTTCTTCTATGCTTAGTCAGGTGGTATGGCACTTCATATGTGCATCATCCTTTATATTCTGAATAGTATTAATCTTGCATGTAGTGTTCTTAATTATTTCTCCGATGATTAAGATTTAATTAAAGAGTTTTTTTATATAAATTTTTTGGCTTTATGTTGGATATATCTTAACTAGATGTTTTAAATTATCTTTAATGTTCTTTCTATAAATTTCACTTTATTAGTAGCAGTATTTACATAGGTGTTATTTATTGCACATGTAGTATTTTATTCTTCTTTTAGTCTATTATTCCTGTAACACTTATTTAATTTAAATTTATTAGTTATTTTAAATTAATAGTTACTGTTATATAAAATGGCTAGCTTCATGAAGGGTTTTTTACCACCTCCTCATAACAGGAGAGAAAACCAGAAGCAAATATTCTCACCACGTCTTCTTCAACTTAACGTTCTTCTTAATAAATTTAACCAGGACAACAAAATAAATTAGAAGAACTAATAAAAAATACTAAATCCTACAAATTAGTATAAAACGGACTTCTTCCATCAAAGGACAAGCAGGAACTGAGACAAAAATTCAGAACAGAAAAGTTGACACAGCTCTCAACGCATCCATTGAAAACTGAAAAAAGAGACCACCCAACTGAATCGATAAAAATAATAACGAAGAAATAAAAAATAAACGAAGAAGGTAAAGTACGATAATTTAATATAGATCCTATTACCTTTGATTTAGACAACATTTAAATAAAACAAATGAACTCTGAATAAATGAAACAGCTGATTCATCTACTTATTAGAAACATAAAAAACTCGAAGAGGAATTAAACTCCCAGAAGGAAGAGATGTTTACAATAAGTCAGGATCTGATAAATCATGAAGTTGATGACGAAGTCCATATGGTAGACCGAAGAGCTAAAGTCGGAGTCTATGAGTCAATTTAAAATTTAGAGAATGATATTTGAGAGTAATGCAAGAGCAAGACGAGAAAAACTAGTAAAATTAGATTCCAGACTTAAATTAATAGAAGAAAGCCTGTAGAAGCCTTCTTAAGGAATTCCAGGTGGAAATTGGGAAACAAGAAAAGATATTTCCTATAGCAAGGAAAAGATGTTACATTTGCAACAGCACTTTACATCTATGGCGAAAATGTCCCCAATAGAAAAGTATAAGAATGAATATTTGGAGTAATATTAACTATTAGCAACTGAAATGGCGAGCGACGGAATTCTTCCCATCGGGAAATGGGAAAATCTGGAAAAAAACAAATTCTTAACTCAGACTATTAAAAAGAGAGAAGTCCAGGAAAAAGAGCACAAGGAACGAACATGCAGGAAAGGAGATTTTATACATTTAAAACTTCAATTAAGCCGGAAGGCGAACAGTTATTTTAATGATTTAATAGTTACTGTTTATTTTAATTTGAATCTTCATTTTATATTTCCATAGAATCTGATTGGTTCTGTTAAAAAGAAAATGTTGTTACCTGAATTTATTATTAAATTAAAAAAGTCTTTGTTCCAGTTTGTTTCTATTTCTTATGTTGATTAATATTGTTTCTTAAGCAAAGACGTTATAATTTTTCTACTTTATCAGTGAGGTATCTTTTTTTGAACTTAAACTCTTTCAATGACTAAGATAATATTTCTATTTGCATTTGTGTCAAAAGCTATTTTAATATTTCCAAGTGGCTAATGTTGGTCATATAAATAATTCTTCTCCCTTTTACTCATTGTAATTATTTTTATTTTTTAGTTTTTAGATAATTTTCCTGTTTTAGCGTTTTGTTAAAAGTTCGGCAATTTCTTAGAAAGCATTTGATATATACATAAATAAAATAAGATATGAAATATAATTGTTAAATACTTATTCTTTATTTTATTAATTTTAAAATAAAACTTTTTAATTTTATCCTTTAGACAAAATTTTAGAATTTTTAAAATATTCTTAATGGATAAAACATAGAATTATATAGAATTAATTATTAGTTATTTCTAACTTCATCAATATAACACTAAAAATACTTAAAAATATATCTAAAATCTTATTTCTAAAATAATAAAAATAAAAGCATTCCTTTTATAATTATTTGCTACATTTACTTTCGAAAAGACAGTAAATGTTTACCTTTAAAAAGTTGTATTATTTAAGAGTTTAATCTATTTAAAATTGTATTTAAAGGCTTTATAAGTTAATTAAAGAATATTAAATTCTTAATAACAAAGATATTACATTAATTAAAGCAAATAGTTGCTAATTAAGCTATATTTAATTAGCTTTGCTATATAAATTAAAATATTTTATTTTCATTTTTAAATAGAAATTATCATTTTTTATATTAAGTTATTTTACATCCTAATAAAATTATTATAAGTTAACAGAAAACATTTATAGTTTCTTGCAATAAGCCTCTTATAAACAGGATCCATCTAAATTTATAATCAACTAAATATTCTTCAAGAATCAAAGTTATGCAAAGGAGAATTTTAAACTTTTAAGAAACATAAAAGAACTAGAAGGAAAAAACGCATACCTAATAGCAAACACCTAAATTCTAAAAACGAAAATTTCCAACAAGTTTATTTGAGAATTGAACAAATAGAATTCAATCGATTAGCTGAATTGACCGAAAGTTTGTTTTTAAAAGTACAACAACAAATAATCCCATACATGTGAAACCGAATCTATAACCTGCTAAAATTACTATGGTAAAAAATAGAAAGTAATGCTGGTACTGCAGAAAATATGGTCATATTTTAAGATAATGTTATAAATTTTAATAAAAATAAGAATTAGATAGCTTTAAGTTATGGAAATCCATAAGTAATTTATACTGCATCCAAAAGGACTAGTATATAGAAAAAAGATGCATATTGGAAGTGAAATACTGATGGACGTTTCATTTGCACAATAAAGAAAATTAGATAAATGGTTGTAATTGAACTTGATTGAAATTAGTTTCCAATGATCAAGAGTGGAGAACGCACTACAGTAAGATTTGCATTTTAAAAAAGAGTCCCTGACTGGAAATAGAAATTTTAACAAAACTAGTAAACTTTTTAAAAATGATGAACCAATGAGGGTGGTATCACTATAATTAATTATTATTATTATTATTATATTTTTTAATAAAATTGTTTTTTAGTAAATATAAAGACTTAAAATAACTTTTTCCTGTTATTATAAAGCTTTCTCTTTAATTAAAAAATTACCAAATTATTTTTATTCATATTATAAATTTTATGCAGAAAATGAATATATAAATGCTAGATAAATTTGTAATTTGATGAAGAATTATTTTCGAGTAAATAATCAGCATTTTAAATAAGAAAGTTAAATTCTCATTTTTTTAGAATAAAGCTTTTTTAAAGTATTTGAAAAAAAAAGAAAAATAATTCTTTCAATTTATGTAAAATTTTAATATCTTTAATATCAAATAAAAAAATTGATAGAATGTAAATCATTATTTATTTTATGAAATAAAAAAATGGCAGAAGGTCTCAAGAAGGACTTTTTGCAGGCTCCATAGATAAAGGAGCAAAAACCAGAGACTTCTAATTCTTCATCCATCACGTCTTCTTTAATAAAATAATAATCTTCTTAATCTTAATAACCTCCAATAGTTGAAAATTTAAGATAAAATAAGAACTTAAATAGGCATAAACAGAATAAAACTAATAATAAAATACTGACTTTCTTCCTAAACCGAGACCAAGTAATTATAGGAAATAAGAGAATCAAAAAACGATGCAAAAACAGACAAATGAAGAATAATTATTAATTGAAAGTCTTTTGAAATATGTACATATTCTGTAAGAAGAAGTAAAAATATTAAGATAAGAAAACAAAAAATTACTAGAAAAAAGTTAAAACACTGAAGAAAGACTAGTCTAAGAAATCGAATTATAGCAACTTGGACAAAAAAGAATAGAGTCTCTAATCTAAGAAATAAAAATGGAAGTAGAAGACGATAGGCAAAAAGAACCAACCAATATTAGAAGGATTCTCAAGAGATGTTACCTATGCTAATCAAGATTCCATAGATTCAAGAGTTGCAAGATATACAAGGAAAAGATGAAGAGAAACAGCGAAGAAGTCTGAAGAGAATTAACAAGAATTTACGTGATGATAGAAGGAAGAATTTACAGAAGAAGATTTTTCCACTCGAGTTCCAGAACTCCGAAAAAACTGGATGACCTGTACTTTTATTTTAAGCATCCAGGAGCGATCACTGGACGTGAGTGGAAATTAGGTTGAAATACCAAACGAAAGATTTGGAGTAACTACAAATTAAATAAGTAAACCTAATAATGAATTTATTAAGACAACTACTTAAAAATTGTAGTCAAAAACCGGAAAACAAATTCATACGTATCCCATTAAAACTACTTAGGAACTCTCTTCAACGTGGATATTAATTGTAACTTATTATGAAAGTGAAATCAACCTATAAATAGATGAACAGATTAACCGCCTAAAATAATACCGCGAAAGATACGAAACGATTACCTAAGAAATCTTTCCAAAAATAAGATATTATCTTAGATAGTTAGAATTCAAAAGATATAGCTTCAAATCCTAATTAAAATTCAAATAAAGATACCCTTTTATGGTAGTCAAAAATAACATAAACTTAAGATTAATTTTTGAATAATACTAATTAATAATTCTATTAAATTTCAAATAACTAAATTAGTCAGAAATAATATAATATTACTAATTCTGATAATTCAAATAATCATTATTTACCTGATTTTTAGAGTAAACAACCTTAAAATTAAACTGCTGATTTAAGAAATGTAATATAAAATCAAATAATTAATTAGTTTAATGAAATTTATTTACTTTAGAAATAAAAGAACTTAAACATAATATATAAAGACTAATAGATAAGAACCAATAATTAAATTAAATGCTAATTAATACAAAAGCAAAATATAAACGAGATATTGAAACATTGATAAGTAACTAAGAAATATCCAAAATATATTATAAAACTTATATAAATAAAATTTATTAGAAATATAAACTATTATAGAACTATTTTTAGTCAATCAAATCTGATATATAGCAATATCACAAAAAAATGCTATCAAAATAACTAGTTCATAAAATTACTTAAACAAACTTCTCCACTTATTACAGTAACTAAATCGTTTAAACAGATGAAATAATTAGTATATTTCAAGAAACTTAGATATAATAGAAAAACTATGAGAATTAAGTCAATTCAATAGATGAAATATAATATAATTAAGAGATTCAAATTGAAGCCAATGCTAATTAAAGCTTTACTTAAGCTTAAATGATAGGAGCAAATAATTCACTATGTCAAAACTTTAATAAAATAAAAAATTTTACTTAAATTGAAACAGATAACTTTCTAAATAAAACTTAGCATGGATATCAATAGACTATATTAGAATAGAACTAATATTTACTTCAACAAATTACCTAATAAAAAATAATAACCGAAATATAACTCCAAGAGTTATATTCTTAATATTAAAAATTATAAAACTAAAATAAGTAATTTATAGATTAAGAATAGTAAGCTTAAATGGAAATCTTAACTTTTAAAATCTAATTAGATAAGTAAAGATAATAAAACTATGAAATAAATATAGCTTTTCAAAACTAAACTCTACTAAAAAATAAGGAAATTCAAATGTATAAAGAATTATTTTAGAATTAAATCTAACATACAAAAGAATTTAGTAATTAATAGTAATTTTAGAAGAAGTAATTTGTAGATGCATAAACTTAGACATTATATGGAAATATTTAAACAAAGGATAGTATTATCTAAACAGATAATATAAATAAATAATAAACAGCTTTTTTGTGTCAAAAATTTACTCAAACAAATATAATCAAGCAAGACAAGTTAATTTAAACTTAAAATAATTAATAGGAAGCATAAACTAATACTATTATAACATAATAACTAATACTGTCAAATAAAATTGCCAGATGAAGATTTTGTTTTACTATAGCATTAATATCACTAACTCAACTTAAAATTAATTTAAAGTACCCAAAATATGTAGACACTTGAGATAAAAATAGAAGAGTTTTAAAAACTTAATTAAAATTTGAAAACAGATATATTTAATTATTCTACTAAAAGATGAAAAAAAGATTAATAAAACTAAACAGATTCGATGCTATTTATCAGAATTAAACCTTATCTTCCAATATTAATCTTAATACTCTTAAAAGGAAACATGAAGAAGAAAATAAAACAATTCCACTAGCAAAACGTATGAGTAAACATAATAATAAAAAAGAGTGTGATTAAATAATATGTTATTTCAATCTGTCTAGTCTATAACTTTAAAAGTTTATTAAATCAGAAACTTGAAGACGTCCATAGTACGAAATTTACAACATATAAGGTAGATATGTAACAGTTACTTAAGATTTAGAATAAAGTACATGTGATAGTGTGAAAAATAAAATTGATATAGATAGAAAGCTACTTAAAAAATATACTACGTAAGTAATATATATTTTGATATAATATTTTCATTAACATCCTGAGTATGGAAAAGATTAGTACATATTTAGATTAACCAATAAGGATAGAAAAGTATTTGCATTTACGAAAGTGGACTACCTGCGGGATCGGAAAAAATTAGAAAGGACTAATAAATTTAAAAATAAAGATGGGACATAAATAAAAGAAAAACAATGGAGGAATAAACAAAATCGCAAGAATTTATTCTTAGCGACTCTTCTTTATTTCAAAATAAAGAAGCTGGTTTCTAAAAGGATTAGCATAGGCAGGTGGTAGATAACATTAAAGGAATAGATTTAGACTATATTTAACTTTAGAGACTTAAAGAAATTATGAACTTATTAAGAAATTTATTAAGAAGCTGTAACTAATAACCTATAAACAAATACCTTCGAATTCCTTTAAAATAAATAAGTACAGCTCTAAAACGTGGAAATTTATTGTAGAAAACCTTAAAAGGAAAATAATACTCCTATAGAAAAAAGAATAAGTTTCCCGCCTTGTTACCGGCATAGATTTAAAAAATATCTATAAAAGATATGTATGATTAAGATATAGAATCCTCTAAAGAGCTAGAAATATTAGAAGATATTAAGATAACTTAAGATATAACTTAAGATATTATTTCAAATAATTAACAGAATTAAGCATAAAATACCATTAAATAACCATAATTAAATACTTTAAACAATATTGAAGTTTAACTTATAAACATTTCTGATTAAAAAGTAGATAGTGAAATCTAATTAAAAAAGGCAATTACTAGAGAACAAATACAACAATAACTTATCTAATTCTTGACTATCTAATATCAGGATTTATTTAATAGTTTTCTATAAATAAGCTAAGAAAATGATAAGAAAAGTAAACAGAACTCTGATTAAAGTCTATGAATATAATTATAATTATAATACAAATAATTAGTTATTTAGAGTTTGCTAGAATAGAATTAATAAAATTGTTTATTGTATTTATACAACAATTAAGAACAATATGTTGCACTTTAACCTATTTTTTAAGAATAAAATCAAGCAAAAGGATTAAGTCTAGATAAGCAAATTTAAACTTAAATAATATAGTGTGAAGACAATACAACAAATACAACTAACACTATACAAAATTAATAATTTGATAAGTCTTGTTAAGTAAACTCCTAAGATTAAAATTTTTAGGATCTGATGTAATATTATTAATAATTAAATCTTAATTACATTAGTAGCAGTTAAAAATAAGAAGAAAAAGAAAAACAATTATTGAGGATTAATAGAGAATTAAGGGAGAATTTATTCCAAATAGAAACTAAGCCTTGGTCCAAAATTTAATAGAATCAAACTGATATGCCTCAACAGAACCAATCAGATTCTATGGAAATATAAAACGAAGACTCAAATTAAAATAAACAGTAACTATTAAATCATTAAAATAACTGTTCGCCTTCCGGCTTAATTGAAGTTTTAAATGTATAAAATCTCCTTTCCTGCATGTTCGTTCCTTGTGCTCTTTTTCCTGGATTTCTCTCTTTTTAATAGCCTGAGTTAAGAATTTGTTTTTTTTTCCAGATTTTCCCATTTCCCAATTGGAAGAATTCCGTCGCTCGCCATTTCAATTGCTAATAGTTAATATTACTCAAAATATTCATTCTTATTCTTTTCTATTTGGGACATTTTCGCCATAGATGTCAAGTGCTGTTGCAAATATAACATCTTTTCCTTGCTCTAGGAAATATCTTTTCTTGTTTCTCTATTTCCATTGGAATTCCTTAAGAAGGCTTCTACAGGTTTTCTTCTATTAATTTAAGTCTGGAATCTAATTTTACTCAGTTTTTCTCGTCTTACTCTTGCATTACTCAAATATCATTCTCTAAATTTTAAATTGACTCATAGACTCCGATTTTAGCTCTTCGGTCTACCATATGGACTTCGTCATCATCTTCATGGTTTATCAGATCCTGACTTATTGTAAACATATCTTCCTTCTGGGAGTTTAATTCCTCTTCGAGTTTTTTATGTTTCTAATAAGTAGATGAATCAGCTATTTCATCTATTCAGAGTTCATTTGTTCTATTTCAATGTTGTCTAAGTCAAAGGTAATAGGATCTATATTAAATTATCGTACTTTACCTTCTTCGTTTATTTTTTATTTCTTCGTTATTATTTTTATCGATTCAGTTGAGTGATCTCTTTTTTCAGTTTTCAATGAAGGCATTGAGAGCTGTGTTAACTTTTCTGTTCTGAATTTTTGTCTCAGTTCCTGCTTGTCCTTTGATGGAAGAAGTCCGTTTTATATTAATTTGTAGGATTTAGTATTTTTTATTAGTTCTTCTAATTTATTTTGTTGTTCTGGTTATTTTTGTTAAGCTGAGCGATAAGTTGAAGAAGATGTGGTGAGAATATTTGTTTCTGGTTTTCTCTCCTGTTCTGAGGAGGTGGTAAAAAAACCCTTGTTGAAGCTAGCCATTTTATATAACAGTAACTATTAATTTAAAATAACTAATAAATTTAAATTAAATAAGTGTTACAGGAATAATAGACTAAAAGAAGAATAAAATACTACATGTGCAATAAATAACACCTATGAAAATACTGCTAGCAATAAAGTGAAATTTATAGAAAGAACATTAAAGATAATTTAAAAAATCTAATTAAGGTATATCCAACATAAAGCGACAAAATTTATATAAAAAACTCTTGAATTCAAATCTTAATCATCGGAGAAATAATTAAGAACACTACATGCAAGATTAATGCTATTCAGAATATTAAAGGATGATGCACATATGAAGTGCCATACCAACTAACTAAGCATAGTGGAAGTTTATGGAAAAATAATTGAAATAATCTGATAGAATAGGTCAAAAGGCTGACTATAAAGGCTTTAACAAAGCTTTTATAATTTAACTTGATCTTTTAGAGTAAATTTTTTTAATAATGTATACACGTTCAACTTAAAATGAAATTAAAGTTGATGTAATTCTGAATTTATTATATTAAATAGTAAAAATAAAAAAGTAAATTTTTTCAAAGAAAATGCAAACAAAATTATTAAAAATAAACATAAAAAGTAAAAAAATAATAATTAATAAATAAAAAATTATAAATTTGTAGAATGAAAATTTGGAACTTATTTAAATAAAATAAAATATTTAAAATTAAAAAATAAGGAAACATTAAGTTAATAAAAGATACATTAAGTTAAGAAGACATAATTCAAATTTAGGCAAAGGTAAAAATCTTAAAATATTGAAAAAAAATGAAAATTTTTTTTTTAATTTAAACGCTATTTAAACACCTTTTGAGTTGGCAACTAGCGTTTAAAAAACGTTTAAATAAGAAAACTTTTTAAAATAATACAATTTTCTATGAAAAGTCCTTAAGAACCATTTAAAAGTACCAACTTCGATAATGTTTTACCAAACGTAATCAAACTTTAAAACTAAAGTGAAGAAGCAATAAAACAAAGAATCAAAAAAGAAGCATTGAAAAAAATAGATGAAACAACAAAAAATATGTAATACTAAGAATAAAATATCATAAACAAAATTTTAAAAATGAATCTTGAAGGACATTCAAAATCAGTAAACAGTATTTCATTCTCACCTGATGGTCAATTCCTTGCAAGTGGATCATATGATACAACTATCAAAATCTGAAATCTCAAAGATTATCAAGAAATCGTTACACTTAAAGGACATTCAAGCTTAGTAATCAGTATCTCATTCTCTCCTGATGGTCAATTCCTTGCTAGTGGATCAGATGATGCAACTATCAAAATCTGAAATCTTAAAGATTATCAAGAAATCGTTACACTTAAAGGACATTCAGACTCAGTATACAGTATTTAATTCTCTCCTGATGGTCAATTCCTTGCTAGTGGATCAGATGATAAATCTATCAAAATCTGAAATCTTAAAGATTATCAAGAAATCGTTACACTTAAAGGACATTCAGGCAATGTAAACAGTATCTCATTCTCACCTGATGGTCAATTTCTCGCTAGTGGATCATATGATGACACTATCAAAATCTGAAATCTCAAAGATTATCAAGAAATCGTTACACTTAAAGGACATTCAGGCAATGTAAACAGTATTAAATTCTCTCCTGATGGTCAATTCCTTGCAAGTGGATCATATGATACAACTATCAAAATCTGAAATCTCAAAGATTATCAAGAAATCGTTACACTTAAAGGACATTCAAGCTCAGTAAACAGTATTTAATTCTCTCCTGATGGTCAATTCCTTGCTAGTGGATCATCTGATACAACTATCAAAATCTGAAATCTCAAAGATTATCAAGAAATCGTTACACTTAAAGGACATTCAAGCAATGTAAACAGTATTTAATTCTCTCCTGATGGTCAATTCCTTGCTAGTGGATCAAATGATGCAACTATCAAAATCTGAAATCTCAAAGATTATCAAGAAATCGTTACACTTAAAGGACATTCAGACTCAGTAAACAGTATTTAATTCTCACCTGATGGTCAATTCCTTGCTAGTGGATCAGATGATACAACTATCAAAATCTGAAATCTCAAAGATTATCAAGAAATCGTTACACTTAAAGGACATTCAGACAGAGTAAACAGTATTTAATTCTCACCTGATGGTCAATTCCTTGCTAGTGGATCATCTGATAGAACTATCAAAATCTGAAATCTTAAAGATTATCAAGAAATCGTTACACTTAAAGGACATTCAAAATCAGTAAACAGTATTTAATTCTCTCCTAATGGTCAATTCCTTGCTAGTGGAGCATCTGATTCAACTATCAAAATCTGAAATCTTAAAGATTATCAAGAAATCGTTACACTTAAAGGACATTAATACTTAGTAAACAGTATTTAATTCTCACCTGATGGTCAATTCCTTGCTAGTGGATCATCTGATAAATCTATCAAAATCTGAAATCTCAAAGATTATCAAGAAATCGTTACACTTAAAGGACATTCAAGCTCAGTAAACAGTATTTAATTCTCTCCTGATGGTCAATTCCTTGCTAGTGGATCAGATGATGCAACTATCAAAATCTGAAATCTCAAAGATTATCAAGAAATCGTTACACTTAAAGGACATTCAAGCTTAGTAATCAGTATCTCATTCTCTCCTGATGGTCAATTCCTTGCTAGTGGATCATGAGATGCAACTATCAAAATCTGAAATCTCAAAGATTATCAAGAAATCGTTACACTTAAAGGACATTCAGACTCAGTAAACAGTATTTAATTCTCTCCTGATGGTCAATTCCTTGCTAGTGGAGCATCTGATTCAACTATCAAAATCTGAAATCTCAAAGATTATCAAGAAATCGTTACACTTAAAGGACATTCAAGCTAAGTAAGGAGTATTTAATTCTCTCCTGATGGTCAATTTCTCGCTAGTGGATCATATGATGACACTATCAAAATCTGAAATCTCAAAGATTATCAAGAAATCGTTACACTTAAAGGACATTCAGGCAATGTAAACAGTATTAAATTCTCTCCTGATGGTCAATTCCTTGCTAGTGGATCAAATGATAGAACTATCAAAATCTGAAATCTTAAAGATTATCAAGAAATCGTTACACTTAAAGGACATTCAAGCTAAGTAAGGAGTATTTAATTCTCTCCTGATGGTCAATTCCTTGCTAGTGGATCAAATGATGCAACTATCAAAATCTGAAATCTCAAAGATTATCAAGAAATCGTTACACTTAAAGGACATTCAAGCAATGTAAACAGTATCTCATTCTCACCTGATGGTCAATTCCTTGCTAGTGGATCAAATGATGCAACTATCAAAATCTGAAATCTCAAAGATTATCAAGAAATCGTTACACTTAAAGGACATTCAGACTCAGTAAACAGTATTTAATTCTCACCTGATGGTCAATTCCTTGCTAGTGGATCATGAGATGCAACTATCAAAATCTGAAATCTCAAAGATTATCAAGAAATCGTTACACTTAAAGGACATTCAAGCTAAGTAAGGAGTATTTAATTCTCTCCTGATGGTCAATTCCTTGCTAGTGGAGCATCTGATTCAACTATCAAAATCTGAAATCTTAAAGATTATCAAGAAATCGTTACACTTAAAGGACATTCAAAATCAGTAAACAGTATTTAATTCTCTCCTGATGGTCAATTCCTTGCTAGTGGATCTTCTGATGCAACTATCAAAATTGTTTGCATTTACTTTCTTTTGATGCCTAAATCTTTTTTCAGTAGTTCCTTTTTAGCTGATTATTTTACCTTTCATTTGTTTATGGGATTTATTCCACTCTAAAATATTTAGATGCTTCAATATTTAAGAATTTGATAGTATTTTTGTTTTAGAAGACCTGAACTCATGTCTTTCTAAAATATTAAGATGACTTTCTTTTTATTCTCTCCTCTTCATTTGGCTAGTTTTTTGGGTTTGAACGATTATGTTTAAAAAGCCTTGGAGCATTAAGATATTTTAATTTCTGTTGACTTTTTTGGTCATTCACCTTTATATTATTCTATTGCTTAGTAGCATTAAAATATTACTGATTTACTCTTAGATTTTATTTCTAGAATTAATTTAGCTGATTTTTCATAACAACGATCTAGTTTTTATTCTCTTGAGGAAGATTTTGCTTTTATTATTACGAACTCTTCTTTAAAATTAAATGACTTTTTTAATTCCTGTCTTTATTTTGATAAAAATATACATGAGTTTCTTGATATTGAAACAAATAAGCGCATTAAATTTTCTGATTATTTTGCTTAATACTTTGACCTTTTTAAAAATAAAAATACTTCAAATTAACTGAATGATAAATAAGGTAATGATAAAAGTAATAGCGCTGGTTCTTTAAACTGCTGGTCATAAATATAGCCTTAAGAACATCTAAGAATTTCCACTTCTTTATTTAAATTACCTTCTGAACCTGGATCCGAAAATAGTATAGATTTATTAAAATCTTTTCTCAATTCTTAGGAAAAAGATTTATATAAGCATAAGATAATAAAAAGTTACATCGATTTTAAGTGAAACTAGTCATGATACATAACGTTTTGATTTTCTATTTTAATATGAATGAATCTTTTTTTGGTTGTTGTGTTGATGAATAAATCCTTTTAATTTTTATATCTAGATTTGGTTTCATTGATTTCAGTCAACCTAGTTTTATTGATTTGAGAGTTGTTACAAGTTAAAGCTACAAAGATATAATATTTTAAGGATCCATGGAATCTTATTGATATAACAAGAATTATTTGTATGATACCATGAATTTATTGTTAATATAACAACATCGCATTCGAAACATTTAATTGAACTTTTTTACTTCTAAACGTGCTACGTGGGATTACTGGTTTCAGAGCATTTTCTCAAACTAGATATTATATAAAACTGATTATTGACTCTCTTTATAAAATAAGATATTTTCTTTCTATCCTAGTTTACACAACATTATCATTTGGTCTTTTAAATGTAACAGCGAAAGGTGATGATATTACGTTTAAAAACTTATGAATAGCCTCTTTTGGATTAATAGTAGGCGAATCTGATTATTTTATAAAAGATGATTTAGACATTCAGTACACTACATTCTTTTTAGCTATTATTTTAAATGTAGTACTAATGCTTAATATGATCATCTCTATTTTAGGAGATTCATTTGATGAATTTTAAATTTAGCAAGTCTACTATGATTATCAAGAAATGACTGAAGTTATTCTTGAGATTGAATAGATCCTTTCACTTGGAAATAAGCAAAATAAGGCCTAATATCTTCATATATGTGACAATTTATTCCAAGATGATAGTTTTGGATGGGAAGGCAAAGTTGCGGATGTAAGAGAATGCATAAAAAATACTGAAAACAAAATAAATACAAAGATTGAAGAAAAGAATAACTAATTGAATTCTATTGAGAAACAAATTAAAAAAGTAGATACGATCTAGGAGAAGATGGATTCTATCTAGGAGAAGATGTAAAAGGTAGATTCGATTTAGGTGAAGATGTTTAAAGTGGATTTGATCTAGGAGAAGATGGATATGATCTAGGAGAAGATGGATATGATCTAGGAGAAGATGGATATGATCTAGGAGAAGATGTAAAAAGTGGATATGATCCAGGAGAAGATGTAAAAAGTGGATTTGATCTAGGAAAAAATGTAAAAAGTGGATAAGATCTCGGAGAAGATCGACTTATAAGAGCAGAAGTTAGACTCAATAATTGGAATGATGACTGCAAAACTTTAAAAAACTTAAAACTTTTATAATCGAAATTAAAAATAAATAAAGTATTAGATAAATATAAAAATGATATCAAAAAATATTAAAAATATTAAAAAAAGCATAAGCATATACTATAAATATGAAACATTTTTGAAACTTTAATGAATCAATTTTTAAATAAAATATATAAGATAATTAAGAAAACGTTACACTTAAAGGACAGTCATAATAAGTAAAAAGTATTTCATTTCATCTGATGGTCAAATCATTGCTAGTGAATCAAATGATAAATATATAACAATATGAAATCAAAAAGTCAATCAAGAAATCGTTACACTTAAAAGACATCAGACTCAGTAAACAATATCTCATTCTTACTTGATGTTTATCTCCTTGCTATTGTATTATCTTATACATCTATCAAAATCTGAAATCTCAAAGATCATCAATCAATCGTTACACTTAAAGAACATTAATACTCAGTAAACAGTATCTCATTCTCACCTGTCGGTCAATTCCTTGATAGTGGATCAAAAGATAAATCGATAAAAGTCTGAAATATCAAAGATCATCAAGAAATCGTTACAATTAAAGGATGGAATGCCGAATTTTAACAAAGTATTAGAGTTAAGATTTCTGTGAAAAGTAAGTTAGATAAGAAAAGTCTAAAGAATGAATATGAGTTTCTCTAATGTAGAATTATTCAAAAATAATTGAATGTAGAGATTAATCAAAATAATAGAGTTATGATCTCTCTAAAAAGTAGATTTATTACGGAAAGCAAGATACAGAGTCTGAATATTAGTTTCTCGCATGTAGAACAATTCAAAAGTAATTGAGGTTAGAATTTAATCAAAGAAATAGAGTTAAGATCTCTATGATAAGTTGATTTAAGACGAAAAAATAAATAAAAAGTTTGAATATGAGTTTCTCTAAAATAATTCAGAGCTTGTAGTCATTTAATTTTGATTATTAATAAAATAGTATAGATTAATCTCTGGGAAAAGTCAGTTGAAGATGAAAAGTCAGATAAAAGATTTAAACATTATTTCTTTCACTTTTCAATGGATTTTTGGAGAAAGAATACACCTTTGAATTTAACTTTCATATAAGTATGTTATTAAATAATATCTTTGAATGTTTAAACTTATAAAAAAAGCATTTAAAGTATTAGCAAACAAGAAAAAACCCTTTAAGTTTATCACTAAATAATTTATCATAGCTTTTCATAATTTTTTAGGAATTTTATCTTTTTTCTATTTTTTTAAACTTACTTTTTTTAATTTAAAATTTGTTTTTTCAATTTTATTTTTTATTTTTTAATCTTTTTTTAAATTTAGAATTTTTTTATGATGCGTAAAATATTTATGATAAAAGATTTATGATGGAACTGTCTAACTCAAAGAAAGAAATGTTTTAAAATATGTTCAATTTTCATAAATTGTATAAGAGTAGAAAACTGAATAAAATGATTTAAAAATGGAACATTAAATATGATTTATAAGTTACTTAAAAAATAATACTCTTTGTTTAATATTTTTTATTCTACTTTAAAAACGATTTATAATCAGAAAATACACGATGAAAAGATATAGATTAAAATATATTTTTAGCATGAAAAATAAATATTTTGTTATTAAATATCGCATTCTTTAATTACATCTTTATCATGAGAAATTTATTGATAGAAAGTTTAAAATATCACATAGTTATCAATATTATTGTATGAATTTCTTAATTTTGATTAAAGAATTTTAACAACTATTATTCCTTTATGGAAAGATTAAAGTTATAATTGTTTACTATCCTAAAGATAAATTTATTTTAAATATAGAGTTACAACGAAATAAATTTAACACTTAAATTGGTTATCATAACATTACTTTAGACTAATTCATATAATATTGAAAATATTTCTTAAATATGAAACGTATCTTTCGAGTAACACTATTTACTTGTTTAATAAAGCAAGCTTAAGTAAATATATATAGAAATATAACAACTTTTATTAAATGATAACTATTTTAGCTAAATGTAAGTTTAAAATATTTAAAAAGGTATTATTTTGATAAATAGAAATAATAGTGAATCATAAATATAATAATGATTATAATAGATTCAAAATTGTATATAAGTATGTTATTTCTTTGAATGTTTAAACTTATAAAAAAAGCATTTAAAGTATTAGCAAACAAGAAAAAACCCTTTAAGTTTATCACTAAATAATTTATCATAGCTTTTCATAATTTTTTAGGAATTTTATCTTTTTTCTATTTTTTTAAACTTACTTTTTTTAATTTAAAATTTGTTTTTTCAATTTTATTTTTTATTTTTTAATCTTTTTTTAAATTTAGAATTTTTTTATGATGCGTAAAATATTTATGATAAAAGATTTATGATGGAACTGTCTAACTCAAAGAAAGAAATGTTTTAAAATATGTTCAATTTTCATAAATTGTATAAGAGTAGAAAACTGAATAAAATGATTTAAAAATGGAACATTAAATATGATTTATAAGTTACTTAAAAAATAATACTCTTTGTTTAATATTTTTTATTCTACTTTAAAAACGATTTATAATCAGAAAATACACGATGAAAAGATATAGATTAAAATATATTTTTAGCATGAAAAATAAATATTTTGTTATTAAATATCGCATTCTTTAATTACATCTTTATCATGAGAAATTTATTGATAGAAAGTTTAAAATATCACATAGTTATCAATATTATTGTATGAATTTCTTAATTTTGATTAAAGAATTTTAACAACTATTATTCCTTTATGGAAAGATTAAAGTTATAATTGTTTACTATCCTAAAGATAAATTTATTTTAAATATAGAGTTACAACGAAATAAATTTAACACTTAAATTGGTTATCATAACATTACTTTAGACTAATTCATATAATATTGAAAATATTTCTTAAATATGAAACGTATCTTTCGAGTAACACTATTTACTTGTTTAATAAAGCAAGCTTAAGTAAATATATATAGAAATATAACAACTTTTATTAAATGATAACTATTTTAGCTAAATGTAAGTTTAAAATATTTAAAAAGGTATTATTTTGATAAATAGAAATAATAGTGAATCATATAATAATGATTATAATAGATTCAAAATTGTATATAAGTATGTTATATCTTTGAATGTTTAAACTTATAAAAAAAGCATTTAAAGTATTAGCAAACAAGAAAAAACCCTTTAAGTTTATCACTAAATAATTTATCATAGCTTTTCATAATTTTTTAGGAATTTTATCTTTTTTCTATTTTTTTAAACTTACTTTTTTTAATTTAAAATTTGTTTTTTCAATTTTATTTTTTAATCTTTTTTTAAATTTAGAATTTTTTTATGATGCGTAAAATATTTATGATAAAAGATTTATGATGGAACTGTCTAACTCAAAGAAAGAAATGTTTTAAAATATGTTCAATTTTCATAAATTGTATAAGAGTAGAAAACTGAATAAAATGATTTAAAAATGGAACATTAAATATGATTTATAAGTTACTTAAAAAATAATACTCTTTGTTTAATATTTTTTATTCTACTTTAAAAACGATTTCTCACATTTTTTTTTATACCTCATCTTTTGAATGTTGGGTTAACAGAAGGAGATTTTTCTCTCGAGATCCTGAACTCTTAATAACTGGATGACTTAAACTTATATTTTACGCATTCAGAAACGATCACTTCATGTGAGTAGAAGATGATTTGAAATACCTCATTTCCACAGACACTTTAATTGAATTAATTTATATTATATTCTTTAAAACCGTCATAGTTGTTCGAAGGTGAACAACAATGTCGTCTTCATCAGAGGTCGGGGAAGTTAAGTACCCATAATCGACTTTATGTCTTCCTCTGCTTTGTTTTGGCCTCGAGACATAATATTTTTAGACTTTCACGTTGGCTTGACTTTATTTCATTTATTTTTAATACTGGAACGAAAAAGAAATAATATTGCGAGCTTCATCAGAGGTGGGAAATTTAAGTACCCATAATTGACACATGTCGTCCTCTGCTTTGGTGATGCAATGAGACACAATCCAGCCATGTCCCTGGACCTCTAGCAAGTATTAAAAATTATGAGTATTCTAAAATTATATCAGTATTGAACATTTTTATCAATACTGGATAATTATACCAGTATTGAGCAAGGTTTATCAGTATCTGATAATTTTATCAGTAACAAACATTCTTGTCATATGAAACATTTTTTTTAAAGAGCTGCGCACCAACGAGAGTGCTACGCGCTCTATAATCAAATTTATTTATTAAATTAAATTTAAATTTATTATTATATTTTTTCTTTTTTTCCTCATCAATCATCTTTCATATAGATTAAATTAAATTAAATAAATTAAAAATAATATAGTTTGCTTAATAGCTTTGAATCTTTCATATAGTTACTTGAAAAATATTTTTGAAAAATGTCTCAATTATAATTTTAGTGCTTATTATAGTATATTGAAATAAAAATAACTTTAATTTAACAAATTGTTTAAAATAGTTTTTAATATGAAATATTTATAAATTTATGTAATCATTTTATGAAGTGAAAATTTAATTCTCTATTAATTTATTAATCACTTCTTTAAAATTAAACTCTAAATGTGCTAATATTAATCATTAAATAATAAGTCCTTATAAATTTTAAGCTTATATTTTCCATCAAAGTAACTTAAGATATGCTTGTAAAAGATTAATGAAATAACTCTTTACTTTGATAATAGACTTTTAATTAGCGTTTCATATTTATTATAATGTAAATAAATAGGCAGGACCAATCCTCCAACTAAACTTACTAAACTCTGGTACCAGGAGGTAAAAAATAGATGAATAACCAGCCAAGAGAAAAGAAGACAAAATCGAAGAGTTATAAGTAGCATTAATGATGAATGATCCCAGATACTAAGATCTCTTAGGGTAGCAATTCGATCGCGACCCTATAGAAGACAAATTCACAAGGGAATGCTAGCATTGTGGAAGACTTCAGCAAGAAATTTTTAAACTTTAAAAATCTTTATTAAAGAGCTGCGCACCATTGAGGTACTACGCGCTCTTTAATCTCATTCATTTATAAAAAATAAATTAAATACTTTTTAATAAAAATAATTGATATAAAATCCTAAATTTTTAAATTCTAGTTGCTACTATTTAAAGTTTAGATTAATTGTAGTGAAACATATGTATTTATCATTTTTAACTTCTTTTGAAATTGAATTTTTATAAATTATTATAAAAACTAAAACTAGAAATGTAGTTTATATTCATACATCGTTAAAATAATAATTAAGCTTTTTTAATTTAAGATAAACTTATTCCATCTTTATTAAAATTTCTTAGAAAATTGTTAAATTAAACTAACAGTTAGCATTATAAAAAATATAGATTAACCAACAATAAAAATTAGATTTATTAATTAAATTAATTAAAAATAAAAAATAAGATATTTATAAATTAGATATCTAAATACCAATATTATTAATTATTTATTTCTAATTTTTAATTAAACCAAACTTATCAAATAAGAATTTAATATGCTTAATGATAACTGCTTTAAATATAATTTAACAATATTTAAAAAATTACTATCAGTAACTTAATAAAAAATCAAATTGTAGCTTAAAATAATAAAATAGTTCTTATAATATATTATTTTTAGGACAGATATTTTGAGTTTTCAATTCGAATTAAATAAATAAATTTTATTATAGAGTGAGTAGCACCTCGTTAGTGCGCAGCTCTTGACATAACTCAATATATGTCATTTCTTCAAGTAAGCCTTCAGGTAATAGAAATTCTTCTCTTATTAGTTACATATCTTGCTCATTTTCCTCTATACAATCTCTTGTTCTTCTGTCTTGTATCTATCTATGCTTTATTAGATGTTTATTGCAAGGTTAATTTGTTTTTTCCTACATATCTTAGTAATTTTAATTTCTAATTATTTTCTTCTTGATTAAGCTTTTATACACTCATAAAATTTATCCTTTTCCTGCTCTATAGTATTTTGTTTTCTATATATCCTCTTTTCCTTTTTTCAAATATATCTTTGATATAATATTTTATTATAAAGTAATCTTTAGCTCTTTTTTACTGTTCTTAGGTTCTAATGAATTTCTGGAATTTGGCCGTACCTCATATTATATAAAATAGTTGCATTCCTTATCTCTCTACTGGTATTGCTCTAAGATTTGAGACACATGATTATCTTCTTGTTTGTATTCTATTAATAAAAGATTTATATTTGAACTATATATTTATTGTAGCTATGATATTGTAAATATAATAACCTATAAATCTTATAAATAAACAACAAAAGTTTATAGGATTAAATAACTAAAAAGTATAAGATTATTGATTAATATTTTAAAGAATTTTCTAAATAATTAAATAAAAACAGTCTCACTTATTTCTTATCGCCTTATATAGGGACTTCTTAATGTTAAAATCAATATTAAAATTGACTTTAACTATATAAAACTAGAATTAAATGACGAAACATAATTTACTTACACACGATTAACTTTTAATATATAAATTGAAAGAATCAATTGCTTATTTACTTGCGTTTATCTTAGTTTTATTTATATCAACTTCAATTTTAAAATTCCTAAAGCAAAACTATCTTATCTAAGTTTATCTTACTCAAAAGAATAATTTAGCTTTTAAATACAATATTCAATTATTTCTATTTTGCAATATATATTTAGAACTTAATGTTTCTATATTAACTATTGAAAAGCTAATTCAAATTAACCAAATAACTCCCATCTTTCCAACTTATACTAATTGCTTTATCAAGAATACCTCAAATTATTTTGAATTTATGGAAGAAATAAACAACTTAAACAAAAGCAAACTCATGAAACATTTGGCAAATAAGAGAAGATTCAATTTGTCTATGATATTTAAGAAAACTTATCTTCTTTTAATCATAAAACAGGAATAAAAGTGAAAGCCAAATTACTAGATGCAAAAAATATAGAAGCATAACTAGAAAATAGAACTATTTTCATAAAATAAATACTAACTGAAAATTCAATAGAATCAAATAAAACCAAATTTAATATGATGGATGAAGAGAAATAAAAACATTGCACAAAAAATATGAAAACTTAAAAATTTTTATTTAAGCAATTAGAATAAAATATCAGAGTAAATTAAAACCTAAAAATATTTATGTTTTATAAATTCTAAATATTTCCTATTATATTTGATCTTATCAAATAAACATTATCAAGATTTTAAATTTTAATTAAAAATAAACCATTTTAAAAGTTTCTTTCATAACTATAAATTAAACATACATAATGAAAAATTAGTAAAATTATTTTACTGCATTTAATAACAAAATTAATAAATATTGTATTTAAAAGTTACATCATGTGACTATGTAGATGTTGTATCCCTACATTATTTAAATGCTAAAAATACTTATAATAACATCAAATAAATTTAAGTCTTCCATTTTATGGTATTTCAACCTCGCCCGGAAGACTGGAGTTTATGTTCCCGAATGTTAAACAAAATGTATGGGACCGCCAAATTTAGAGAGATTGGGAACTCGGATTCTTCTGGTTTACCTTTCTCTTCCTTTCAGTTCTTGTCTTAACACATCTTTCTTTATTTTAAAGATTTCTCAAATTAGACTGAATTACATTTGGTTTAAGATTGCATCTTCTTGATTCCTATTGCATTTTTCTTGAATCATAAAGTTTAGTTTTTTCTGTTTGAATTTCTAAAATTTTCGATATAAATTTCATTAGATTTCAATAAAAAAAAACTTTTTACCGATCGAATATTGACTCTTATTTCTTTAAGGCTTTAAATTTCTTCTTCTTAAAAAAAGGTTAATTTATATACTCTCTATTCTCTTTTTAAAGTTGTTATTTTTACTAGCTTTCTAATTTTATTATTCCATTTTCAAATTCTGTCCGCTTGCATAGTAAGGATTAGATTGACTGCTTTGATTTTATGAAATGATTCAGAAAGCATTTAATAATCTTTCCTGGAACATGAATCTTGATTAAATTAACTAATGATAGATAAGATTTTACGTTAGCTTGTAATTGTCCTTTTTAAACTTTCTGACCCTTCTTGGAGGTTCAGTAACACTTTAAAAGGAATAAAATGATAAAAACAAAATAAATTAAATCATTAACCTTGTAACGATGGATTGACTGAAAAAACATCTTTTTTCACTAATAAGGAAAATGTTGTTGCATTAATAAAAAAATAGTCATCTTCTTTTAACTTTCAAGTCATTTGATAATGAGAAAGAGGTAAACTATGAGGAAAGTAAAATCTAAAATTGTATTCGGGTTTCCAAAAATCCATTGAAGAGTGAAAGAAATAATGCCTAAATCTTTAATCTGACTTTTCATCTTCGACTGACTTTTCCCAGAGATTAATCTATACTATCTTATTAATAATCAAAATTAAATGACTACAAGCTCTGAATTATTTTAGAGAAACTCATATTCAAACTTTTTATCTATTTTTCCGTCTTAAATCTACTTTTCACAGAGATCTTAACTCTATTACTTTGATTAAATTCTCACCTCAATTACTTTTGAATTGTTCTACATGTGAGAAAATAATATTCATTCTTTAGACTTTTCTTATCTAACTTACTTTTCACAGAAATCTTAACTCTAATACTTTATTAAAATTCGGCATTCCATCCTTTAATTGTAACGATTTCTTGATGATCTTTGAGATTTCAGATTTTTATCGATTTATCTTTTGATCCACTAGCAAGGAATTGGCATCAGGTGAGAATGAGATACTGTTTACTGAGTATTAATGTCCTTTAAGTGTAACGATTGATTGATGATCTTTGAGATTTCAGATTTTGTTAGATGTATAAGATATTACAATAGCAAGGAATTAAACATCAAGTAAGAATGAGATATTGTTTACTGAGTCTGATGTCTTTTAAGTGTAACGATTTCTTGATTGACTTTTTGATTTCATATTGTTATATATTTATCATTTGATTCACTAGCAAGGAATTGACCATCAGATGAAATGAAATACTTTTTACTTATTATGACTGTCCTTTAAGTGTAACGTTTTCTTAATTATCTTATATATTTTCATTTAAAAATTGATTCATTAAAGTTTCAAAAATGCTTCATATTTATAGTATATGCTTAGGCATTTTTAATAATTATTTATATTTTTTGATATCATTTTTATATTTGACTAATACTTTATTTATTTTTAATTTCGATTATAAAAGTTTTAAGTTTTTTAAAGCTTTGCAGTCATCATTCCAATTATTGAGTCTAACTTCTGCTCTTATAAGTCGATCTTCTCCTAGATCTTATCCATTTTTAACATCTTCTCCTAGATCGAATCCATCTTCTCCTAGATCATATCCACTTTTTACATCTTCTCCTAGATCATATCCACTTTTTACATCTTCTCCTAGATCATATCCACTTTTAACATCTTCTCCTAGATCATATCCATCTTCTCCTAGATCATATCCACTTTTTACATCTTCTCCTAGATCATATCCACTTTGAACATCTTCTCCTAGATCATATCCACTTTTAACATCTTCTCCTAGATCATATCCACTTTTTACATCTTCTCCTAGATCATATCCACTTTTAACATCTTCTCCTAGATCATATCCACTTTTAACATCTTCTCCTAAATCGAATCTACCTTTTACATCTTCTCCTAGATAGAATCCATCTTCTCCTAGATTGTATCTACTTTTTTAATTTGTTTCTCAATAGAATCCAATTAGTTATTCTTTTCTTCAATCTTTGTATTTATTTTGTTTTCAGTATTTTTTATGCATTCTCTTACATCCGCAACTTTGCCTTCCCATCCAAAACTATCATCTTGGAATAAATTGTCACATATATGAAGATATTAGGCCTTATTTTGCTTATTTCCAAGTGAAAGGATCTATTCAATCTCAAGAATAACTTCAGTCATTTCTTGATAATCATAGTAGACTTGCTAAATTTAAAATTCATCAAATGAATCTCCTAAAATAGAGATGATCATATTAAGCATTAGTACTACATTTAAAATAATAGCTAAAAAGAATGTAGTGTACTGAATGTCTAAATCATCTTTTATAAAATAATCAGATTCGCCTACTATTAATCCAAAAGAGGCTATTCATAAGTTTTTAAACGTAATATCATCACCTTTCGCTGTTACATTTAAAAGACCAAATGATAATGTTGTGTAAACTAGGATAGAAAGAAAATATCTTATTTTATAAAGAGAGTCAATAATCAGTTTTATATAATATCTAGTTTGAGAAAATGCTCTGAAACCAGTAATCCCACGTAGCACGTTTAGAAGTAAAAAAGTTCAATTAAATGTTTCGAATGCGATGTTGTTATATTAACAATAAATTCATGGTATCATACAAATAATTCTTGTTATATCAATAAGATTCCATGGATCCTTAAAATATTATATCTTTGTAGCTTTAACTTGTAACAACTCTCAAATCAATAAAACTAGGTTGACTGAAATCAATGAAACCAAATCTAGATATAAAAATTAAAAGGATTTATTCATCAACACAACAACCAAAAAAAGATTCATTCATATTAAAATAGAAAATCAAAACGTTATGTATCATGACTAGTTTCACTTAAAATCGATGTAACTTTTTATTATCTTATGCTTATATAAATCTTTTTCCTAAGAATTGAGAAAAGATTTTAATAAATCTATACTATTTTCGGATCCAGGTTCAGAAGGTAATTTAAATAAAGAAGTGGAAATTCTTAGATGTTCTTTAGGCTATATTTATGACCAGCAGTTTAAAGAACCAGTGCTATTACTTTTATCATTACCTTATTTATCATTCAGTTAATTTGAATTATTTTTATTTTTAAAAAGGTCAAAGTATTAAGCAAAATAATCCTAAAATTTAATGCGATTATTTGTTTCAATATCAAGAAAATCATGTATATTTTTATCAAAATAAAGACAGGAATTAAAAAAGTCATTTAATTTTAAAGAAGAGTTCGTAATAATAAAAGCAAAATCTTCCTCAAGAGAATAAAAACTAGATCGTTGTTATGAAAAATCAGCTAAATTAATTCTAGAAATAAAATCTAAGAGTAAATCAGTAATATTTTAATGCTACTAAGCAATAGAATAATATAAAGGTGAATGACCAAAAAAGTCAACAGAAATTAAAATATCTTAATGCTCCAAGGCTTTTTAAACATAATCGTTCAAACCCAAAAAACTAGCCAAATGAAGAGGAGAGAATAAAAAGAAAGTCATCTTAATATTTTAGAAAGAAATGAGTTCAGGTCTTCTAAAACAAAAATACTACCAAATTCTTAAATATTATAGCCTTTAAGTATTTTAGAGCGGAATAAATCCCATAAACAAATGAAAGGCAAAATAATCAGCTAAAAAGGAAACTCTGAAAAAAGATTTAGGACTCAAAAGAAAGTAAATGCAAATAATTTAGATAGTTGCATTATATGATCCACTTGCAATGAATTGACCATCAGGTGAGAATGAGATACTGTTTATTGAGCCTGAATGTCCTTTAAGTGTAACGATTTCTTGATAATCTTTGAGATTTCAGATTTTGATAGTTCCATCAGATGATCCACTAGCAAGGAATTGACCATCAGGAGAGAATGAAATACTGTTTACTCTGTCAGAATGTCCTTTAAGTGTAACGATTTCTTGATAATCTTTGAGATTTCAGATTTTGATAGTTCTATCAGATGATGCACTTGCAAGGAATTGACCATCAGGTGAGAATGAGATACTGTTTACTCTTTCTGAATGTCCTTTAAGTGTAACGATTTCTTGATAATCTTTGAGATTTCAGATTTTGATAGTTGAATCTCATGAAGCACTTGCAAGGAATTGACCATCAGGTGAGAATGAGATACTGGTTACTGAGTCCGAATGTCCTTTAAGTGTAACGATTTCTTGATTATCTTTGAGATTTCAGATTTTGATAGTTGTATCATCTGATGCATTAGCAAGGAATTGACCATCAGGTGAGAATGAGATACTCTTTACTCTTTCTGAATGTCCTTTAAGTGTAACGATTTCTTGATAATCTTTGAGATTTCAGATTTTGATAGTTCTATCAGATGATCCACTTGCAAGGAATTGACCACCAGGTGAGAATGAGATACTGTTTACTCAGCCTGAATGTCCTTTAAGTGTAACGATTTCTTGATAATCTTTGAGATTTCAGATTTTGATAGTTCTATCAGATGATCCACTTGAAAGGAATTGACCATCAGGTGAGAATTAGATACTTCTTACAACGTCCGAATGTCCTTTAAGTGTAACAATTTCTTGATAATCTTTGAGATTTCAGATTTTGATAGATTTATCAGTTGATCCAATTGCAAGGAATTGACCATCAGGTGAGAATGAGATACTGTTTACTGAGTCCGAATGTCCTTTAAGTGTAACGATTTCTTGATAATCTTTGAGATTTCAGATTTTGATAGTTCTATCAGATGATGCACTTGCAAGGAATTGACCATCAGGTGAGAATGAGATACTGTTTACTCTTTCTGAATGTCCTTTAAGTGTAACGATTTCTTGATAATCTTTGAGATTTCAGATTTTGATAGTTGAATCTCATGAAGCACTTGCAAGGAATTGACCATCAGGTGAGAATGAGATACTGGTTACTCTTTCTGAATGTCCTTTAAGTGTAACGATTTCTTGATAATCTTTGAGATTTCAGATTTTGATAGTTGTATCAGATGATCCACTTGCAAGGAATTGACCACCAGGTGAGAATGAGATACTGTTTACTCTGTCAGAATGTCCTTTAAGTGTAACGATTTCTTGATAATCTTTGAGATTTCAGATTTTGATAGTTCTATCAGATGATGCACTTGCAAGGAATTGACCATCAGGTGAGAATGAGATACTGTTTACTCTTTCTGAATGTCCTTTAAGTGTAACGATTTCTTGATAATCTTTGAGATTTCAGATTTTGATAGTTGAATCTCATGAAGCACTTGCAAGGAATTGACCATCAGGTGAGAATGAGATACTGGTTACTGAGTCCGAATGTCCTTTAAGTGTAACGATTTCTTGATAATCTTTGAGATTTCAGATTTTGATAGTTGAATCTCATGAAGCACTTGCAAGGAATTGACCATCAGGTGAGAATGAGATACTGGTTACTGAGTCCGAATGTCCTTTAAGTGTAACGATTTCTTGATAATCTTTGAGATTTCAGATTTTGATAGATGAATCTCATGAAGCACTTGCAAGGAATTGACCATCAGGTGAGAATTAGATACTTCTTACAACGTCCGAATGTCCTTTAAGTGTAACGATTTCTTGATAATCTTTGAGATTTCAGATTTTGATAGATTTATCAGTTGATCCAATTGCAAGGAATTGACCATCAGGTGAGAATGAGATACTGTTTACTGAGTCCGAATGTCCTTTAAGTGTAACGATTTCTTGATAATCTTTGAGATTTCAGATTTTGATAGTTGTATCATCTGATGCACTTGCAAGGAATTGACCATCAGGTGAGAATGAGATACTGTTTACTGATTTTGAATGTCCATTCAGTGTAACGATTTCTTGATAATCTTTGAGATTTCAGATTTTGAAAGTTGTATCAGATGATCCACTTGCAAGGAATTGACCATCAGGTGAGAATGAGATACTGTTTACTGAGTATTAATGTCCTTTAAGTGTAACGATTTCTTGATAATCTTTGAGATTTCAGATTTTGATAGTTGTATCAGATGATCCACTTGCAAGGAATTGACCACCAGGTGAGAATGAGATACTGTTTACTCTGTCAGAATGTCCTTTAAGTGTAACGATTTCTTGATAATCTTTGAGATTTCAGATTTTGATAGTTGAATCTCATGAAGCACTTGCAAGGAATTGACCATCAGGTGAGAATTAGATACTTCTTACAACGTCCGAATGTCCTTTAAGTGTAACGATTTCTTGATAATCTTTGAGATTTCAGATTTTGATAGTTTTATCATATGATACACTTGCAAGGAATTGACCATCAGGTGAGAATTAAATACTGGTTACTCCGTTTGAATGTCCTTTAAGTGTAACGATTTCTTGATAATCTTTGAGATTTCAGATTTTGATAGTTGTATCATCTGATGCACTAGCAAGGAATTGACCATCAGGTGAGAATGAGATACTGTTTACTCTTTCTGAATGTCCTTTAAGTGTAACGATTTCTTGATAATCTTTGAGATTTCAGATTTTGAAAGTTGTATCAGATGATCCACTTGCAAGGAATTGACCATCAGGTGAGAATGAGATACTGTTTACTGAGTATTAATGTCCTTTAAGTGTAACGATTTCTTGATAATCTTTGAGATTTCAGATTTTGATAGTTGTATCAGATGATCCACTTGCAAGGAATTGACCACCAGGTGAGAATGAGATACTGTTTACTCTGTCAGAATGTCCTTTAAGTGTAACGATTTCTTGATAATCTTTGAGATTTCAGATTTTGATAGTTGAATCTCATGAAGCACTTGCAAGGAATTGACCATCAGGTGAGAATGAGATACTGGTTACTGAGTCCGAATGTCCTTTAAGTGTAACGATTTCTTGATAATCTTTGAGATTTCAGATTTTGATAGATGAATCTCATGAAGCACTTGCAAGGAATTGACCATCAGGTGAGAATTAGATACTTCTTACAACGTCCGAATGTCCTTTAAGTGTAACGATTTCTTGATAATCTTTGAGATTTCAGATTTTGATAGATTTATCAGTTGATCCAATTGCAAGGAATTGACCATCAGGTGAGAATGAGATACTGTTTACTGAGTCCGAATGTCCTTTAAGTGTAACGATTTCTTGATAATCTTTGAGATTTCAGATTTTGATAGTTGTATCATCTGATGCACTTGCAAGGAATTGACCATCAGGTGAGAATGAGATACTGTTTACTGATTTTGAATGTCCATTCAGTGTAACGATTTCTTGATAATCTTTGAGATTTCAGATTTTGAAAGTTGTATCAGATGATCCACTTGCAAGGAATTGACCATCAGGTGAGAATGAGATACTGTTTACTGAGTATTAATGTCCTTTAAGTGTAACGATTTCTTGATAATCTTTGAGATTTCAGATTTTGATAGTTGTATCAGATGATCCACTTGCAAGGAATTGACCACCAGGTGAGAATGAGATACTGTTTACTCTGTCAGAATGTCCTTTAAGTGTAACGATTTCTTGATAATCTTTGAGATTTCAGATTTTGATAGTTGAATCTCATGAAGCACTTGCAAGGAATTGACCATCAGGTGAGAATTAGATACTTCTTACAACGTCCGAATGTCCTTTAAGTGTAACGATTTCTTGATAATCTTTGAGATTTCAGATTTTGATAGTTTTATCATATGATACACTTGCAAGGAATTGACCATCAGGTGAGAATTAAATACTGGTTACTCCGTTTGAATGTCCTTTAAGTGTAACGATTTCTTGATAATCTTTGAGATTTCAGATTTTGATAGTTGTATCATCTGATGCACTAGCAAGGAATTGACCATCAGGTGAGAATGAGATACTGTTTACTCTTTCTGAATGTCCTTTAAGTGTAACGATTTCTTGATAATCTTTGAGATTTCAGATTTTGAAAGTTGTATCAGATGATCCACTTGCAAGGAATTGACCATCAGGTGAGAATGAGATACTGTTTACTGAGTATTAATGTCCTTTAAGTGTAACGATTTCTTGATAATCTTTGAGATTTCAGATTTTGATAGTTGTATCAGATGATCCACTTGCAAGGAATTGACCACCAGGTGAGAATGAGATACTGTTTACTCTGTCAGAATGTCCTTTAAGTGTAACGATTTCTTGATAATCTTTGAGATTTCAGATTTTGATAGTTCTATCATATGATGCACTTGCAAGGAATTGACCATCAGGTGAGAATGAAATAAAGTTTACTCAGTTTGAATGTCCTTTAAGTGTAACGATTTCTTGATAATCTTTGAGATTTCAGATTTTGATAGTTTTATCATATGATACACTTGCAAGGAATTGACCATCAGGTGAGAATTAGATACTTCTTACAACGTCCGAATGTCCTTTAAGTGTAACGATTTCTTGATAATCTTTGAGATTTCAGATTTTGATAGTTTTATCATATGATACACTTGCAAGGAATTGACCATCAGGTGAGAATTAAATACTGGTTACTCCGTTTGAATGTCCTTTAAGTGTAACGATTTCTTGATAATCTTTGAGATTTCAGATTTTGATAGTTCTATCATATGATGCACTTGCAAGGAATTGACCATCAGGTGAGAATGAAATAAAGTTTACTCAGTTTGAATGTCCTTTAAGTGTAACGATTTCTTGATAATCTTTGAGATTTCAGATTTTGATAGTTGAATCTCATGAAGCACTTGCAAGGAATTGACCATCAGGTGAGAATGAGATACTGTTTACTCTTTCTGAATGTCCTTTAAGTGTAACGATTTCTTGATAATCTTTGAGATTTCAGATTTTGAAAGTTGTATCAGATGATCCACTTGCAAGGAATTGACCATCAGGTGAGAATGAGATACTGTTTACTGAGTATTAATGTCCTTTAAGTGTAACGATTTCTTGATAATCTTTGAGATTTCAGATTTTGATAGTTGTATCAGATGATCCACTTGCAAGGAATTGACCACCAGGTGAGAATGAGATACTGTTTACTCTGTCAGAATGTCCTTTAAGTGTAACGATTTCTTGATAATCTTTGAGATTTCAGATTTTGATAGTTCTATCATATGATGCACTTGCAAGGAATTGACCATCAGGTGAGAATGAAATAAAGTTTACTCAGTTTGAATGTCCTTTAAGTGTAACGATTTCTTGATAATCTTTGAGATTTCAGATTTTGATAGATTTATCATTTGATCCACTTGCAAGGAATTGACCATCAGGTGAGAATGAAATACTGTTTACTGAGTCCGAATGTCCTTTAAGTGTAACGATTTCTTGATAATCTTTGAGATTTCAGATTTTGATAGTTGTATCAGATGATCCACTTGCAAGGAATTGACCACCAGGTGAGAATGAGATACTGTTTACTCTGTCAGAATGTCCTTTAAGTGTAACGATTTCTTGATAATCTTTGAGATTTCAGATTTTGATAGTTCTATCATATGATGCACTTGCAAGGAATTGACCATCAGGTGAGAATGAAATAAAGTTTACTCAGTTTGAATGTCCTTTAAGTGTAACGATTTCTTGATAATCTTTGAGATTTCAGATTTTGATAGATTTATCATTTGATCCACTTGCAAGGAATTGACCATCAGGTGAGAATGAAATACTGTTTACTGAGTCCGAATGTCCTTTAAGTGTAACGATTTCTTGATAATCTTTGAGATTTCAGATTTTGATAGTTGCATCAGATGATCCACTTGCAAGGAATTGACCATCAGGTGAGAATTAGATACTGTTTACTGAGTCCGAATGTCCTTTAAGATTCATTTTTAAAAATTTGTTTATGATATTTTATTCTTAGTATTACATATTTTTTGTTGTTTCATCTATTTTTTTCAATGCTTCTTATTTGGTTCTTTGTTTTATTGCTTCTTCACTTTAGTTTTAAAGTTTGATTAAGTTTGGTAAAACATTATCGAAGTTGGTACTGTTAAATGGTTCTTAAGGACTTTTCATAGAAATTTGTATTATTTTAAAAAGTTTTCTTATTTAAACGTTTTTTAAACGCTTGTTGCCAACTCAAAAGGTGTTTAAATAGCGTTTAAATTTAAAAAAAAAAATTTAATTTTTTTTCAATATTTTAAGATTTTTACCTTTTTTAAATTTGAATTATGTCTTTTTAACTTAATGTATCTTTTATTAACTTAATGTTTCCTTACTTTTTAATTTTAAATATTTTCTTTTATTTAAATAAGTTCCAAACTTTCATTCTACAAATTTATAATTTTTTATTTATTTATTATTTTTTTTTTACTTTTTATGTTTATTTTTAATTATTTTTTTTGCACTTTTTGAAAAAAATTTACTTTTTATTTTTGTTATTAAATAAAATAAGATCAGAATTATATAAACTTTAATTTCATTTTAATTTTAAAATTTATACATTATTAAAACAATCTACTCTAAACTATAAAGTTAAATTTTAAAAGCTTTGTTAAAGCTTTTATTGTCAGCCTTGTGACCTATTCTATCAGATTATTTCCATTATTTAGCCATTAACTTCCACTATGCTTAGTTAGTTGGTATGGCACTTCATATGTGCATCATCCTTTAATATTCTGAATAGCATTAATCTTGCATGTAGTGTTCTTAATTATTTCTCCGATGATTAAGATTTGAATTAAAGATTTTTTTTATATAAATTTTGTCGCTTTATGTTGGATATACCTGAATTAGATTTTTAAAATTATCTTTAATGTTCTTTCTATAAATTTCACTTTATTGCTAGCAGTATTTTCATAGGTGTTATTTATTGCACATGTAGTATTTTATTCTTCTTTTAGTCTATTATTCCTGTAACACTTATTTAATTTAAATTTATTAGTTATTTTAAATTAATAGTTACTGTTATATAAAATGGCTAGCTTCAAGAAGGGTTTTTTTACCACCTCCTCAGAACAGGAGAGAAAACCAGAAACAAATATTCTCACCACGTCTTCTTCAACTTATCGCTCTTCTTAATAAAAATAACCAGAACAACAAAATAAATTAGAAGAACTAATAAAAAATACTAAATCCTACAAATTAATATAAAACGGACTTCTTCCATCAAAGGACAAGCAGGAACTGAGACAAAAATTCAGAACAGAAAAGTTAACACAGCTCTCAATGCCTTCATTGAAAACTGAAAAAAGAGATCACTCAACTGAATCGATAAAAATAATAACGAAGAAATAAAAAATAAACGAAGAAGGTAAAGTACGATAATTTAATATAGATCCTATTACCTTTGATTTAGACAACATTGAAATAGAACAAATGAACTCTGAATAGATGAAACAGCTGATTCATCTACTTATTAGAAACATAAAAAACTCGAAGAGGAATTAAACTCCCAGAAGGAAGAGATGTTTACAATAAGTCAGGATATGATAAACTATGAAGATGATGACGAAGTCCATATGGTAGACCGAAGAGCTAAAATCGGAGTCTATGAGTCAATTTAAAATTTAGAGAATGATATTTGAGTAATGCAAGAGTAAGACGAGAAAAACTGAGTAAAATTAGATTCCAGACTTAAATTAATAGAAGAAAACCTGTAGAAGCCTTCTTAAGGAATTCCAAATGGAAATAGAGAAGCAAGAAAAGATATTTCCTATAGCAAGGAAAAGATGTTACATTTGCAGCAGCACTTGACATCTATGGCGAAAATGTCCCAAATAGAAAAGAATAAGAATGAATATTTGGAGTAATTTTAACTATTAGCAACTGAAATGGCGAGCGACGGAATTCTTCCAATTGGGAAATGGGAAAATCTGGAAAAAAAACAAATTCTTAACTCTGACTATTAAAAAGAGAGAAGTCCAGGAAAAAGAGCACAAGGAACGAACATGCAGGAAAGGAGATTTTATACATTTAAAACTTCAATTAAGCCGGAAGGCGAACAGTTATTTTAATGATTTAATAGTTACTGTTTATTTTAATTTGAATCTTCGTTTTATATTTCCATAGAATCTGATTGGTTCTGTTAAAAAGAAAATGTTGTTACCTGAATTTATTATTAAATTAAAAAAGTCTTTGTTCCAGTTTGTTTCTATTTCTTATGTTGATTAATATTGTTTCTCAAGCAAAGACGTTATAATTTTTCTACTTTATCAGTGAGGTATCTTTTTTTGAACTTAAACTCTTTCAATGACTAAGATAATATTTCTATTTGCATTAGTGTCAAAAGCTATTTTAATATTTCCAAGTGGTTAATATTGGTCATATAAATAATTCTTCTCTCTTTTACTCATTGTAATTATTTTTATTTTTTAGTTTTTAGATAATTTTCCTGTTTTAGCGTTTTGTTAAAAGTTCGGCAATTTCTTAGAAAGCATTTGATATATACATAAATAAAATAAGATATGAAATATAATTGTTAAATACTTATTCTTTATTTTATTAATTTTAAAATAAAACTTTTTAATTTTATCCTTTAGACAAAATTTTAGAATTTTTAAAATATTCTTAATGGATAAAACATAGAATTATATAGAATTAATTATTAGTTATTTCTAACTTCATCAATATAACACTAAAAATACTTAAAAATATATCTAAAATCTTATTTCTAAAATAATAAAAATAAAAGCATTCCTTTTATAATTATTTGCTACATTTACTTTCGAAAAGACAGTAAATGTTTACCTTTAAAAAGTTGTATTATTTAAGAGTTTAATCTATTTAAAATTGTATTTAAAGGCTTTATAAGTTAATTAAAGAATATTAAATTCTTAATAACAAAGATATTACATTAATTAAAGCAAATAGTTGCTAATTAAGCTATATTTAATTAGCTTTGCTATATAAATTAAAATATTTTATTTTCATTTTTAAATAGAAATTATCATTTTTTATATTAAGTTATTTTACATCCTAATAAAATTATTATAAGTTAACAGAAAACATTTATAGTTTCTTGCAATAAGCCTCTTATAAACAGGATCCATCTAAATTTATAATCAACTAAATATTCTTCAAGAATCAAAGTTATGCAAAGGAGAATTTTAAACTTTTAAGAAACATAAAAGAACTAGAAGGAAAAAACGCATACCTAATAGCAAACACCTAAATTCTAAAAACGAAAATTTCCAACAAGTTTATTTGAGAATTGAACAAATAGAATTCAATCGATTAGCTGAATTGACTGAAAGTTTGCTTTTAAAAGTACAACAACAAATAATCCCATACATGTGAAACCGAATCTATAACCTGCTAAAATTACTATGGTAAAAAATAGAAAGTAATGCTGATACTGCAGAAAATATGGTCATATTTTAAGATAATGTTATAAATTTTAATAAAAATAAGAATTATAAAGCTTTAAGTTATGGAAATCCATAATTAATTTATACTGCATCCAAAAGGACTAGTATATAGAAAAAAGATGCATATTGGAAGTGAAATACTGATGGACGTTTCATTTGCACAATAAAGAAAATTAGATAAATGGTTGTAATTGAACTCGATTGAAATTAGTTTCCAATGATCAAGAGTGGAGAACGCACTACAGTAAGATTTGTGTTTTAAAAAAGTGTCCCTGACTGGAAATAGAAATTTTAACAAAACTATTAAACTTTTTAAAAATGATGAACCAATGAGGGTGGTATCACTATAATTAATTATTATTTATTATTATTATATTATTATATTTTTTAATAAAATTGTTTTTTAGTAAATATAAAGACTTAAAATAATTTTTCCTGTTATTATAAAGCTTTCTCTTTAATTAAAAAATTACCAAATTATTTTTTATTCATATTATAAATTTTATGCAAAAAATGAATATATAAATGCTAGATAAATTTGTAATTTGATGAAGAATTATTTTCGAGTGAATAATCAGCATTTTAAATAAGAAAGTTAAATTCTCATTTTTTTAGAATAAAGCTTTTTTAAAGTATTTGAAAAAAAAAGAAAAATAATTCTTTCAATTTATGTAAAATTTTAATATCTTTAATATCAAATAAAAAAATTGATAGAATGTAAATCATTATTTATTTTATGAAATAAAAAAATGGCAGAAGGTCTCAAGAAGGGCTTTTTGCAGGCTCCATAGATAAAGGAGCAAAAACCAGAGACTTCTAATTCTTCATCCATCACGTCTTCTTTAATAAAATAATAATCTTCTTAATCTTAATAACCTCCAATAGTTGAAAATTTAAGATAAAATAAGAACTTAAATAGGCATAAACAGAATAAAACTAATAATAAAATACTGACTTTCTTCCTAAACCGAGACCAAGTAACTATAGGAAATAAGAGAATCCAAAAACGATGCAAAAACAGACAAATGAAGAATAATTATTAATTGAAAGTCTTTTGAAATATGTACGTATTCTGTAAGAAGAAGTAAAAATATTAAGATAAGAAAACAAAAAATTACTAGAAAAAAGTTAAAACACTGAAGAAAGACTAGTCTAAGAAATCGAATTATAGCAACTTGGACAAAAAAGAATAGAGCCTCTAATCTAAGAAATAAAAATGGAAGTAGAAGACGATAGGCAAAAAGAACCAACCAATATTAGAAGGATTCTCAAGAGATGTTACCTATGCTAATCAAGATTCCATAGATTCAAGAGTTGCAAGATATACAAGGAAAAGATGAAGAGAAACAGCGAAGAAGTCTGAAGAGAATTAACAAGAATTTACGTGATGATAGAAGGAAGAATTTACAGAAGAAGATTTTTCCACTCGAGTTCCAGAACTCCGAAAAAACTGGATGACCTGTACTTTTATTTTAAGCATCCAGGAGCGATCACTGGACGTGAGTGGAAATTAGGTTGAAATACCTCAAAGCCACAAACACTTTAATTAAGTATATTATTATTAATAAACTAAATATAAATTTATTATATTATTTGATATTAAAAAAAATGGACGAAATATAGAATTCACTAGTTTTTAATAGGGACTCTTCTTTAATTAATTTCAAAGAAGCTGCAAATTCATAGGAAAAGCATAGGTAGGTGCAATAAAATCTTCAAACTAAAGATTTGGAGTCACTACAAATTAAATAAGTAAACCTAATAATGAATTTATTAAGGTAACTACTTAAAAATTGTAGTCAAAAACCGGAAGAAAATTTCATACGCGTCCTATTAAAACTACTTAGGAACTCTCTTCAACGTGGATATTAATTGTAGCGTATTATGAAAGTGAAATCAACCTATAAATAGATGAACAGATTAACCGCCTAAAATAATACCGCGAAAGATACGAAACGATTACCTAAGAAATCTTTCCAAAAATAAGATATTATCTTAGATAGTTAGAATTCAAAAGATATACCTTCAAATCCTAATTAAAATTCAAATAAAGATACCCTTTTATGGTAGTCAAAAATAGCATAAACTTAAGATTAATTTTTGAATAATACTAATTAATAATTCTATTAAATTTCAAATAACTAAATTAGTCAGAAATAATATAATATTACTAATTCTGATAATTCAAATAATCATTATTTGCCTGATTTTTAGAGTAAACAACCTTAAAATTAAACTGCTGATTTAAGAAATGTAATATAAAATCAAATAATTAATTAGTTTAATGAAATTTATTTACTTTAGAAATAAAAGAACTTAAACATAATATATAAAGACTAATAGATAAGAATCAATAATTAAATTAAATGCTAATTAATACAAAAGCAAAATATAAACGAGATATTGAAACATTGATAAGTAACTAAGAAATATCCAAAATATATTATAAAACTTATATAAATAAAATTTATTAGAAATATAAATAATTATAGAACTATTTTTAGTCAATCAAATCTGATATATAGCAATATCACAAAAAAATGCTATCAAAATAACTAGTTCATAAAATTACTTAAACAAACTTATCCACTTATTACAGTAACTAAATCGTTTAAACAGATGAAATAATTAGTATATTTCAAGAAACTTAGATATAATAGAAAAACTATGAGAATTAAGTCAATTCAATAGATGAACTGTAATATAATTAAGAGATTCAAATTGAAGCCAATGCTAATTAAAGCTTTACTTAAGCTTAAATGATAGGAGCAAATAATTCACTATGTCAAAACTTTAATAAAATAAAAAATTTTACTTAAATTGAAATAGATAACTTTCTAAATAAAACTTAGCATGGATATCAATAGACTATATTAGAATAGAACTAATATTTACTTCAACAAATTACCTAATAAAAAATAATAACCGAAATATAACTCCAAGAGTTATATTCTTAATATTAAAAATTATAAAACTAAAATAAGTAATTTATAGATTAAGAATAGAAAGCTTAAATGGAAATTTTAACTTTTAAAATCTAATTAGATAAGTAAAGATAATAAAACTATGAAATAAATATAGCTTTTCAAAATTAAACTCTACTAAAAAATAAGGAAATTCAAATGTATAAAGAATTATTTTAGAATTAAATCTAACATACAAAAGAATTTAGTAATTAATAGTAATTTTAGAAGAAGTAATTTGTAGATGCATAAACTTAGACATTATATGGAAATATTTAAACAAAGGATAGTATTATCTAAACAGATAATATAAATAAATAATAAACAGCTTTTTTGTGTCAAAAATTTACTCAAACAAATATAATCAAGCAAGACAAGTTAATTTAAACTTAAAATAATTAATAGGAAGCATAAACTAATACTATTATAACATAACATAATAACTAATACTGTCAAGTTAAATTGCCAGATGAAGATTTTGTTTTACTATAGCATTAATATCACTAACTCAACTTAAAATTCATTCAAAGTACCCAAAATATGTAGACACTTGAGATAAAACTAGAATAGTTTTAAAAACTTAATTAAAATTTGAAAAAAGATATATTTAATTATTCTACTTAAAGATGAAAAAAAGATTAATAAAAATAAACAGATTCGATCGATGCTATTTATCAGAATTAAACCTTATCTTGTAATATTAATCTTAATACTCTTAAAAGGAAACATGAAGGAGAAGATAAAACAATTCCACCAGCAAAACGTATGAGTAAACATAATAATAAAAAAGAGTGTGATTAAATAATATGTTATTTCAATCTGTCTAGTCTATAACTTTAAAAGTTTATTAAATCAGAAACTTGAAGACGTCCATAGTACGAAATTTACAACATATAAGGTAGATATGTCACAGTTATTTAATATTTAGAATAAAATACATGTGATAGTGTGAAAAGTAAAATTGATATAGATAGAAAGCTACTTAAAAAATATACGACGTAAGTAATATATATTTTGATACAATATTTTCATTAACATCCTGAGTATGGAAAAGATTAGTACATATTTAGATTAACTAACAAGGATAGAAAAGTATTTGCATTTACGAAAGTGGACTACCTGCAGGATCGGAAAAAATTAGAAAGGACTAATAAATTTAAAAATAAAGATGGGACATAAATAAAAGAAAAACAATGGAGGAATAAACAAAATCGCAAGAATTTATTCTTAGCGACTCTTCTTTATTTCAAAATAAAGAAGCTGGTTTCTAAAAGGATTATCATAGGCAGGTGGTAGATAACATTAAAGGAATAGATTTAGACTATATTTAACTTTAGAGACTTAAAGAAATTATGAACTTATTAAGAAATTTATTAAGAAGCTGTAACTAATAACCTATAAACAAATACCTTCGAATTCCTTTAAAATAAATAAGTACAGCTCTAAAACGTGGAAATTTATTGTAGAAAACCTTAAAAGGAAAATAATACTCCTATAGAAAAAAGAATAAGTTTCCCGCCTTGTTACCGGCATAGATTTAAAAAATATCTATAAAAGATATGTATGATTAAGATATAGAATCCTCTAAAGAGCTAGAAATATTAGAAGATATTAAGATAACTTAAGATATAACTTAAGATATTATTTCAAATAATTAACAGAATTAAGCATAAAATACCATTAAATAACCATAATTAAATACTTTAAACAATATTGAAGTTTAACTTATAAACATTTCTGATTAAAAAGTAGATAGTGAAATCTAATTAAAAAAGGCAATTACTAGAGAACAAATACAACAATAACTTATCTAATTCTTGACTATCTAATATCAGGATTTATTTAATAGTTTTCTATAAATAAGCTAAGAAAATGATAAGAAAAGTAAACAGAACTCTGATTAAAGTCTATGAATATAATTATAATTATAATACAAATAATTAGTTATTTAGAGTTTGCTAGAATAGAATTAATAAAATTGTTTATTGTATTTATACAACAATTAAGAACAATATGTTGCACTTTAACCTATTTTTTAAGAATAAAATCAAGCAAAAGGATTAAGTCTAGATAAGCAAATTTAAACTTAAATAATATAGTGTGAAGACAATACAACAAATACAACTAACACTATACAAAATTAATAATTTGATAAGTCTTGTTAAGTAAACTCCTAAGATTAAAATTTTTAGGATCTGATGTAATATTATTAATAATTAAATCTTAATTACATTAGTAGCAGTTAAAAATAAGAAGAAAAAGAAAAACAATTATTGAGGACTAATAGAGAATTAAGGGAGAATTTATTCCAAATAGAAACTAAGCCTTGGTCCAAAATTTAATAGAATCAAACTAATATGCCTCAAGTTCAAGATAGTATTATTAATATTAATTTTATATTTGACAAAGAATTTAACTATTTAAAAAGAAAATGCCAATCAAACTGGAATACATTTCCTTCAAAAAAACGTAAAATTATACACAAAAATGAAAAAGAGAATGAAAGTTCAATAGATTTCGATAAGAACAGAAAGCTTTAGTATGAAATTTAAAGTTTAACTAAACTAGATTGAAATAATTAAGATTAATCTTGTGATTATTAATTTAAAGAAAACATTTGTTATCAAAATTAAGATTAATCAGAAGTAGAAATTATTAAACTCAATTCCTAATCTGTTGTTAATGAAGCTTTTAACTAGTTAATTTAAACTGAAACATGTTGTTATAAGAATGATCGCGGAACTATAACGGAAATTATTAACTAATAACTTGATCTTTCCTTTTAAGAGTTATAAAATCTTAAATAAAATGAATTTAAAATGTAAGAAGTTTATAATAATCTGAACATTAGATATTCTTAATTGACATAAGATTATGAACGAGAAATTGAACGTAAACTTGATGCATATGCAAGAATATCAGAACTTTAAAAACAAAAGAAAGAAGATATGTCTCCATAAATGCTAAAATACTAAAAATAAAATTAAGCTAGTTAGACTATTTAATTAAGTGATTTATATTATGCATAATCAAATTAAAATAGAGATACATCAGATTTTATAATCAAGAATGACTAAGTTAAACATCTTTTTACTAATTAGATTTCGATAGCATAAAATGGCAAGAGAAACTGAAAAGAAGCATAACTTAATTAAGCATTTTTAAGTCCAACATAACATAATTTCTATATGTAAAATATTGATATTGAAGAGTTATTAAAGAAGTATAATTTTAAAAGCGATTAATTTATACAATACTTACGATCAAAATAATGATAAAAGCAGAATCTCTTAACAACTATAGAAAATAGATTCATTACTTTATCTTCTAGATTAAATCGTGCGACATGTGAGGGAAACTCAGTACCAATTAAAATAGATAAATAGTTATTATAAGAATATGATTCATAGACTTTATTTATTATAATATACTATAGAAATACAATACAATAAGCTCCTAATTTACTTCATATTTAAACTTAAAATGGTCAAAAAGTCCTCTGCATTTATGACCCAGGACTTAAAGGAGGATCAAATAGAGAGATTTTAAACTTAGCTCACTGTAATATGAATTAAATATCTACTAAATAATATAGTATTTAACAGTTTACTTTATAACATTAAATTGATATATTTTCCATTAATTAAACATGATAACATTCAGACTTTATTCCAATATAGATTCGCGGATATAGAACCTATTATAAAAATTGTAATTAAAGTACAAGAGCTGTTGGAGTATGTCTTCTTGTTAAAGATGATATGGACTCAGGCTAATTTGAAATTGATTTTGGAGGACAAGATGATAGATTTCTTGTAATTAAAGCTATTAACATATATTTTGCGACATGCTATATGCCAACAAATGAAAAGCCAATATCTTTTAAAGATTAATCATATTAACATTTAGAAAATATCCTTAGAGTAATAGAAGATAAAGGAATAATACTAATGGGAGACTTTAACGCTATGCTACATGGTTATGGTAGCAATGATGTACAGAATTAATAAGATAACGGTTTAAGATTACAAAATTTTATTGAAGAATAAGATTTCTAGATAATTAACAATCCTATTTTCGATACTTTTAGAAGTAGGGTTAATTATAGAACTTATTGCAATGATTATGTTATATCTAATTATCATATTAACATCAATCAATTCTCTAACTTTACCTAATAGTGGACTTGACACAGATCACTTCCCAATTTTACTATAGTTATATACTTAAAACATTAATAGAGACCCCCAATACTTGCTCCTAGAGTTAAGTTTAAGGTATAGAAACTATAAAATATGATAATAAGAGAAGAATATTAGGATAAATTTAACGGATGTTTAGTTGGCTTTGAAGCAATTGAAGAAAATAAGTTAGAAGATTAATACAATTATATTCTGCAAATTCTCTATAATAATGCTAATCTGGTACTTGGATAAGTTCTTTAAAATACTAATTATAATAAACTTCCTTGAAGGATAATCAATAGTTTTAATGCTGCCAAATAAGCATAAATAGCTTATTAAAATGCGTTAATATAGCAGGGAAGAGCAAATAAAGAAGTAATATAGCTAGCATAAGCAAAAACAAAAAAATTTAATAGATATAAACGTAATTACTGATAATATAAGTAAAAATAGGCTAAGAAAAACAGAGAATTAATTAATTAGTCTCCTTAAAAAATGTTTAAATAAGCAAGGAAACTTTTAAACCCGAGAAAAAGAAACTATATGCATATGGATCAAGAAGGATTTGCTTAATTTATTAATAATTGGGAAAGTAATGTTTTTGACAAGCATAAGATTATTGATGAAGAAGAACTAAAAAGCAGCAATTAAAGGATTGATAATATTTTCAAAAGTTGTACCTTTGTAAAAGAATAATAGGCTTCTTATTTGTAAGGATTAGATCTTATTAGTTTTAAAGAAATTCAGCAAACCATAAAAGGACTAGCGAATAATAAATCATCAGGAGCAGATGGCATAAAAGCAGAACTTATTAAATACGCTAATAAGGAATTTCATTTTGTATTGTTAAAGTTCATTAATAATATGTTGAGAAAGTAAAAAATACCTGATTAACTTAAATAAGTAAGAATTCTTCCAATTTACAAGAAAGGATCAAAGAGCGATTGAAAAAATTGAAGACCAATTGCGCTCATAAATGTAATTTTAAAAATATATGATAAAGTACTAACTTAAAGACTCTATGGGTATATTTATTAGCGTAAAATTATACACCCCTCTTAATAAGGATTTCTAAACAGTAGACAAACAATGCATCATGTCTGAACTTTATAATCAATAATTGATTTACACAAAAGATGGGGGAAATAAAAGCACTTACTTACAACTCTTATAGATGTAGAAAAGATGTTTGACACTATTAACAGAAGACTATTGTTTCATCATTTACGCAGAATAAAACTACCTCTTGCCCTAATAAACTGCTTCGAATAATTTTATCTTAATCTAGATATTAGATTAATTTTAGATGGTACTCTTTCAAGAAATTTATAATATAGTAATGGAGTATTGTAAGGAAGTTCCCATGGTCCAGTTCTAGCTATTATATTCTACGATATTGTTATCAGGTACTTAGAAACTTATTAAAAACGATTTGGCTTTAAAATCTGTGGACGCGTATTTGTTACTAAAGCTTGGGCAGATGATTTATTATTGATTTCTAATGAAGATTAAATTAAATTAAAGTTATTCAGAGAAGGGATTGTTTTCTTAATAGTTTCCTACTCCCTATCCAACTGATAGGTACTTGAACTCTTGGTGGTCTGTTCCTCCAGTCACTTTCAAGTCTTCGCAGTGGATTGCTCCGAATATTGCTTTTCTTCCTGTAAATATTCCCACTGCTAGTTGGGTAGAATTAGGTTAGTTCGTTTCAAATTTTCTTTTGTATCTCTTTTCTTTATCTGCATTTCCTTCAGAGATGGTTTATTCTTCCACAGATAAAGCATTTTTTCTTAAAGTATCTTTCTTTAGTTAATTCAATTTGTTTATTCTAGACCTCTTCCAACTCCATTGGAACGGAGTGTGCTGTCTAGATCTTGATATCATTCTTGATATTCTCCATTTTAAGGTTAATATTGTTTTCAATTTTCTCTAACTTGATGTGCATGTTCTCGTTCATATCATATAGCTATTCCAACTGCCTGTCGAATTCGTCAATTCGAATATTCATGGCAGCTTAGTTTTTGTTTCTAGGAGCATGGGTTTCCTCATCTTCTAAATGCTCTTGCTATTCTTGAGCTAGTTCTTCAATCTGTTTTTCCAGGTCTTTATTTTTTCCTATTAATGCTAAGATAAGCTTAGCCATTTCCTCCTTCGTCATTCCTAAGATTTGTTCTTTATTGAGATCTCCGAGGTCCATGTAGGGGTTGAATGCCCTAATCTAGGCCTGAAAGTTACTAATCTTTTGCTTCTTGGGAAGGTCCTCAGTCGATATTGTTGCATGTTAGTGTTTCTAGGGTTGTCTGGGGGGTGTTGTTTAGAGTTGCTCCTATATGGTTTAAGAAGAAGGTTTGGTTTTGGAAGATGACGTGTGGTGTTTAGAAATTTAGGTTTCCTGCTTCCTCTCTTCCTTTTTAGCTTAGAAAGAGGTGGTATAGAAGCCCTTTTTGAAACCTTCTACCATATTTTATATAATTTCTTCTAATGAAGATAATATGAATCTATTGATTAAAGCAACGTGTAAAGTATTTGGATGAGTAAAACTGAGCATAAATGTTAGTAAGTGTGAGTTGATATGCTTTAAAACTAAGAATTAAAAACAAGAAGACATTAATGTTAACATAAGTTTGAATAATTAAGAAATTAAAAGATCTAAGAGGATAACTTATTTAGGATATACTTTCCATGAAAACTAATATTATAAAGTCCATTGCAAAGAAATAGTGTAAAAATATAAGAAATCTGTTAATGGATCCTTGATATAATTGTCCAAATATTAGAATATCACTCCTTACAACTTTAAGTAGTCTTTTCAAGTCTTTTTACTCCCTAAAACAGAATATGGCTCAGAAGTTATTCCATGGACGATTTTAAGGGGCATTGGAAAAATAAAGAAAGACATACATACTAGTTAAAGAAAAATAGCAAGATATGCATTCTAAAGTCCAAATTCAAAGTTTAATGAATCATGCTTTATTGATTTGAACTGACTACCTTTTGAGTACTACATAGCAATGAGATATTTAAAGTTTTACGTAAAATTATGATAAGAAACATAAACAAATCCTGACTCTGATATTACCTTTTTATTTAAGAAAACAAAAATAGCTAATCTGAAATATTTTAAAAACTTGGAGAAATTAACTTAACTTTTTGAAATAGATGTATAGAATATTGAAGACAGCAAATTATTTTTGAGTAAAGCTTATAACAAAATCTAAGAGAAGTTCTTTTAAGATGCTACAGAAAAGATGAGATCAATGTAAACTGCACACTTTTACTTTGAAGATATTAATAAAGAAACAAGATAGTTTCCATTTTATACATATACGAAACTAAATAAATTTATGATTAGAGAAATAATTTCTATTTATAAATTTAGAACCTTTTGCTATCATTTCTAATACGACTTATAACAAAGACACTTCAAAATCAAATACTCTGAGATTTGCATATGTGGAGAATTAGATAGCTTTGTTCATATTGAATCATGTGAAGCTCTGCAAGATCTAATTTAGGAATTTAAAGACTTTAAAAATTACGACCTAATAAAAATGTTAACATATAATTAAAGCTATCTTACTCTTAATTTCCCTACTTAAAAACAGCTAAGAGAAATAGATTTTAGAATTAAAAGTTTCCATTAACAATTATTGAAGAGAATAATTGAAATCCTATAGTAGAATGAGGAAATACTACAGTGGCAGAACGATTTGGATAAAGTTGTAGCAGTAGAAGGAGAAGAACAAGAAGAAAAAGAAAATTAGCAATGAATAAAATAGGAATGATGAATTAGATGTAAAATAAACAGTTTTATTATCTATATGAAAATATAGTAAAGACATATTAAATGATATTATTATAAGATAGGACATATAAATATTAATGGAATAGCGAGCAAGTGCTTGAATATTGAAGAATTTATCTGAGAACATTATAGATATTTTATCAATAAACGAAACCTGATAAAAAGATGACTTTCCTCCAATATTGATAAATGGATTTAAAACATATTTTAAGAACTCAGGAAAAGGAGGAGGAGTATGCTTAATTGTAGGAGAAGAATTTAATAGTACAGAAATACATATATAAGTTGAAAAAGAAATAAATAGATTCATAACAATTAAACTGGATAATATTTTAATCACGTCTTGTTACATGCCTGATAATGGAAAAAGTTAAGATGTTAAAGATTTAGCTTATGAACAACTAAATACATTGCTGAATTTATATAATGATAATCCACATATACTAATGGGAGATTTCAATGCTCTTTTATAAGGTTTCGGTGATAATCCTGAAAATGCTTATGATAATACCATTAAGCTATAAGAATTCTTACTATAAAATAATCTTGAGATAGTGAATGATAGCAACATTAATACATGTATTCACAAAGGAACAGGAAAAATGTATTGTAATGATTATATCATTATAAGCAACCATTTGAACGTTAATTAGTTTGCAAATTTCACTGCTCATAGTAATGTTTATTTTCTGATCATATTCCAATCACTGTCGACTTTATCAATAATTCTATAGGGAAAAAATAACTCAGAGAAAATATAAAATAACTAGGTTATAAGATGCAATAGATAGGCACAAATATTAAGAATCTTTCCTACAAACTTATCTAGAATTCTTTTAAATAGATTAAGATAATCTTGAAGATTAATATGAATGCATCAAAAGTAGTATTTAAGACAATGCTGATTAAACATTAGGCTCGTTTATTCCAGACTCAAATTATAACAAACTTCCTCGAGCTCTCACAAAGAAATATATAGAAGCAAAAAGAGCTAACTCAGAATATAAGGACCCTCAGATAAAATTTGGAAGAATAAACAAAAAAGTAAATAATCTTCGTGAGGCAGCAAAACGACTTTGGAAAGACTTCAAGTATAATCTATGAAAATTTAAAAAAAACAAAGCAAAAAAGAATTTCTACTTCTTAATGGAGATTATAAAGGAAATGTTTTCGCAAGCTAAGAAAATTATAAATCCTTTGAAGAGAAATACTATGAACTTTAATTAAGAAATCAAAAATAAATTAATTGAATCATGGGAAAATTGTGTTTTTAACAAGCATTCTAATCTAACTCAAGAATAGATAAATCTTAGAAATTAAAAAATAGATAAAATATACGATAATATTTAAGAAATTAAAGATTATCCACTCTCGTATTTATAAGGATTTGATCTTTTTACCATAAAAGAAATATAAGAAATTATAAAAGAAATTCCGAATGGAAAAGCAACTGGTCCAGATGGAATAAAAGGCGAACTTCTGAAATATGGTGGATAATATTTTTTAATAATTCTTTATTCTTTTCTGAATAATATGCTAAGACTTGGAAGAATCCCTTAGGAATTAAATATATCGGTGATAATTCCAATATTTAAAAAAGGAAATAAAGATGATTGGAAAAACTGACTACCTATTTCTCTTATTAATACTATTCTAAAACTATATGATAAAGCTTTAACAAAAAGACTATACAATCTGATTTATTAGAGAAATTTGATTCACCCTTCATAAATGGGATTTATGAAAAACAGATAAACAACTTAATAAATTTGAATAGTATAACAAATAATTGATAACTATCGGAAATGTGCTAAAGGTAAGACTAAATTGATAGCAACACTGATAGACGTTGAAAAAATGTTTGATTCAATAGAAAGAAGACTCTTCTTTGATTAACTTAAGAGAGTTAAACTACCACTTGGAATAATAATAGCCTTAGAGTCGTTTTATAAAAACCTAAATTCTTCATTTATCATAGATGGAAAGAGCTCCAGAACTTTATAATTCAACAATGGAGTTATGTAAGGAAGTTCTCATGGACCAGCTTTAGCATTATTGTATTATGACATAGTAATTAGATATCTGGAAAGTAAAAGTAATTAATTGGAATTTAAATAACAGGATTCAAGTATTAGCTTCGCTTGTAGAGGATGGGCAGATGATCTTATTGTTCTTTCCAAATCTGCAAAGTAGATGTAGAATTTAATAAATGAAGCAAATAAAGTTTTTGCATGAACACATTTAAAGATAAATGTTACCAAATCTGAATGCATCTAATTTCTAAAGAAGAATCAGAAATAATAAATTTTTAAATTTATGATTAAGAAATCAACCAATTGCTTAAAAAGAACCAGTAACATATTTAGGAGTTATTCTACATCAGAAGAAGAACTTGAATCCCCATTGCAAAGAAGTTGCATTCAAATATATAGCTGCAATGAAGAAAGCTGTTTTTTAATTGATGAGATATAAGAATGTAACTCCTTGACATTTTAAAACTTTATGTAGACTTTTTACATTAACTAAAGCAGAATATGGAGGAGACTTAATACCATGAAGTATTCAAAAAGGAGTAACTGGAGTTCTGAACAGAATAGAATCAAACATGAGATTAATTTCAAGAAAAGCTTTTTAAGTAACAACTTTAACATTTAATGAATCATGCTATATAGACCTGAATTGATTAACTTTAAGCACATTATGGCTATAAAATTCTTCAGATTATACCATAAAATTAAATAAGAAAGTATTGATTTTCCAAGATCAACTATAGGCTCTCTTTTCATTAATATATGGAAAAAAGGATTTAAATACTACGATTAGTGTAGCAATTATCAGACTTTTATAATATCGATATGCAGAATTAATAGAATAATACCAATCTTAAAATTTTTACTAAACACGTAAGAGAAAAAATACAACAATATTTCTACAAAGTAGCTACTAAAAAATTTATGAGAATGAAAACAGCTAAAGTAAATAATGAATAATTATGTAATCTTTAACCATTTCCACAAATTACTTATACTAAAATAAACAAATTGTATAGACAAGAACCTATCAGTATATATACTTAGATTTTTAATTTAAAATTTTTTTTCAATTTTATTTTTTATTTTTTAATCTTTTTTTAAATTTATAATTTTTTTATGATGCGTAAAATATTTATGATAAAAGATTTATGATGGAACTGTCTAACTCAAAGAAAGAAATGTTTTAAAATATGTTCAATTTTCATAAATTGTATAAGAGTAGAAAACTGAATAAAATGATTTAAAAATGGAACATTAAATATGATTTATAAGTTACTTAAAAAATATGAAATACTCTTTGTTTAATATTTTTTATTCTACTTTAAAAACGATTTATAATCAGAAAATACACGATGAAAAGATATAGATTAAAATATATTTTTAGCATGAAAAAATAAATATTTTGTTATTAAATATCGCATTCTTTAATTACATCTTTATCATGAGAAATTTATTGATAGAAAGTTTAAAATATCACATAGTTATCAATATTATTGTATGAATTTCTTAATTTTGATTAAAGAATTTTAACAACTATTATTCCTTTATGGAAAGATTAAAGTTATAATTGTTTACTATCCTAAAGATAAATTTATTTTAAATATAGAGTTACAACGAAATAAATTTAACACTTAAATTGGTTATCATAACATTACTTTAGACTAATTCATATAATATTGAAAATATTTCTTAAATATGAAACGTATCTTTCGAGTAACACTATTTACTTGTTTAATAAAGCAAGCTTAAGTAAATATATATAGAAATATAACAACTTTTATTAAATGATAACTATTTTAGCTAAATGTAAGTTTCTACAAAAATATTTAAAAAGGTATTATTTTGATAAATAGAAATAATAGTGAATCATAAATATAATAATGATTATAATAGATTCAAAATTGTATATAAGTATGTTATATCTTTGAATGTTTAAACTTATAAAAAAAGCATTTAAAGTATTAGCAAACAAGAAAAAACCCTTTAAGTTTATCACTAAATAATTTATCATAGCTTTTCATAATTTTTTAGGAATTTTATCTTTTTTCTATTTTTTTAAACTTACTTTTTTTAATTTAAAATTTGTTTTTTCAATTTTATTTTTTATTTTTTAATCTTTTTTTAAATTTATAATTTTTTTATGATGCGTAAAATATTTATGATAAAAGATTTATGATGGAACTGTCTAACTCAAAGAAAGAAATGTTTTAAAATATGTTCAATTTTCATAAATTGTATAAGAGTAGAAAACTGAATAAAATGATTTAAAAATGGAACATTAAATATGATTTATAAGTTACTTAAAAAATATGAAATACTCTTTGTTTAATATTTTTTATTCTACTTTAAAAACGATTTATAATCAGAAAATACACGATGAAAAGATATAGATTAAAATATATTTTTAGCATGAAAAAATAAATATTTTGTTATTAAATATCGCATTCTTTAATTACATCTTTATCATGAGAAATTTATTGATAGAAAGTTTAAAATATCACATAGTTATCAATATTATTGTATGAATTTCTTAATTTTGATTAAAGAATTTTAACAACTATTATTCCTTTATGGAAAGATTAAAGTTATAATTGTTTACTATCCTAAAGATAAATTTATTTTAAATATAGAGTTACAACGAAATAAATTTAACACTTAAATTGGTTATCATAACATTACTTTAGACTAATTCATATAATATTGAAAATATTTCTTAAATATGAAACGTATCTTTCGAGTAACACTATTTACTTGTTTAATAAAGCAAGCTTAAGTAAATATATATAGAAATATAACAACTTTTATTAAATGATAACTATTTTAGCTAAATGTAAGTTTCTACAAAAATATTTAAAAAGGTATTATTTTGATAAATAGAAATAATAGTGAATCATAAATATAATAATGATTATAATAGATTCAAAATTGTATATAAGTATGTTATATCTTTGAATGTTTAAACTTATAAAAAAAGCATTTAAAGTATTAGCAAACAAGAAAAAACCCTTTAAGTTTATCACTAAATAATTTATCATAGCTTTTCATAATTTTTTAGGAATTTTATCTTTTTTCTATTTTTTTAAACTTACTTTTTTTAATTTTAAAATTTGTTTTTTCAATTTTATTTTTTATTTTTTAATCTTTTTTTAAATTTATAATTTTTTTATGATGCGTAAAATATTTATGATAAAAGATTTATGATGGAACTGTCTAACTCAAAGAAAGAAATGTTTTAAAATATGTTCAATTTTCATAAATTGTATAAGAGTAGAAAACTGAATAAAATGATTTAAAAATGGAACATTAAATATGATTTATAAGTTACTTAAAAAATATGAAATACTCTTTGTTTAATATTTTTTATTCTACTTTAAAAACGATTTATAATCAGAAAATACACGATGAAAAGATATAGATTAAAATATATTTTTAGCATGAAAAAATAAATATTTTGTTATTAAATATCGCATTCTTTAATTACATCTTTATCATGAGAAATTTATTGATAGAAAGTTTAAAATATCACATAGTTATCAATATTATTGTATGAATTTCTTAATTTTGATTAAAGAATTTTAACAACTATTATTCCTTTATGGAAAGATTAAAGTTATAATTGTTTACTATCCTAAAGATAAATTTATTTTAAATATAGAGTTACAACGAAATAAATTTAACACTTAAATTGGTTATCATAACATTACTTTAGACTAATTCATATAATATTGAAAATATTTCTTAAATATGAAACGTATCTTTCGAGTAACACTATTTACTTGTTTAATAAAGCAAGCTTAAGTAAATATATATAGAAATATAACAACTTTTATTAAATGATAACTATTTTAGCTAAATGTAAGTTTCTACAAAAATATTTAAAAAGGTATTATTTTGATAAATAGAAATAATAGTGAATCATAAATATAATAATGATTATAATAGATTCAAAATTGTATATAAGTATGTTATATCTTTGAATGTTTAAACTTATAAAAAAAGCATTTAAAGTATTAGCAAACAAGAAAAAACCCTTTAAGTTTATCACTAAATAATTTATCATAGCTTTTCATAATTTTTTAGGAATTTTATCTTTTTTCTATTTTTTTAAACTTACTTTTTTTAATTTAAAATTTGTTTTTTCAATTTTATTTTTTATTTTTTAATCTTTTTTTAAATTTATAATTTTTTTATGATGCGTAAAATATTTATGATAAAAGATTTATGATGGAACTGTCTAACTCAAAGAAAGAAATGTTTTAAAATATGTTCAATTTTCATAAATTGTATAAGAGTAGAAAACTGAATAAAATGATTTAAAAATGGAACATTAAATATGATTTATAAGTTACTTAAAAAATATGAAATACTCTTTGTTTAATATTTTTTATTCTACTTTAAAAACGATTTATAATCAGAAAATACACGATGAAAAGATATAGATTAAAATATATTTTTAGCATGAAAAAATAAATATTTTGTTATTAAATATCGCATTCTTTAATTACATCTTTATCATGAGAAATTTATTGATAGAAAGTTTAAAATATCACATAGTTATCAATATTATTGTATGAATTTCTTAATTTTGATTAAAGAATTTTAACAACTATTATTCCTTTATGGAAAGATTAAAGTTATAATTGTTTACTATCCTAAAGATAAATTTATTTTAAATATAGAGTTACAACGAAATAAATTTAACACTTAAATTGGTTATCATAACATTACTTTAGACTAATTCATATAATATTGAAAATATTTCTTAAATATGAAACGTATCTTTCGAGTAACACTATTTACTTGTTTAATAAAGCAAGCTTAAGTAAATATATATAGAAATATAACAACTTTTATTAAATGATAACTATTTTAGCTAAATGTAAGTTTCTACAAAAATATTTAAAAAGGTATTATTTTGATAAATAGAAATAATAGTGAATCATAAATATAATAATGATTATAATAGATTCAAAATTGTATATAAGTATGTTATATCTTTGAATGTTTAAACTTATAAAAAAAGCATTTAAAGTATTAGCAAACAAGAAAAAACCCTTTAAGTTTATCACTAAATAATTTATCATAGCTTTTCATAATTTTTTAGGAATTTTATCTTTTTTCTATTTTTTTAAACTTACTTTTTTTAATTTAAAATTTGTTTTTTCAATTTTATTTTTTATTTTTTAATCTTTTTTTAAATTTATAATTTTTTTATGATGCGTAAAATATTTATGATAAAAGATTTATGATGGAACTGTCTAACTCAAAGAAAGAAATGTTTTAAAATATGTTCAATTTTCATAAATTGTATAAGAGTAGAAAACTGAATAAAATGATTTAAAAATGGAACATTAAATATGATTTATAAGTTACTTAAAAAATATGAAATACTCTTTGTTTAATATTTTTTATTCTACTTTAAAAACGATTTATAATCAGAAAATACACGATGAAAAGATATAGATTAAAATATATTTTTAGCATGAAAAAATAAATATTTTGTTATTAAATATCGCATTCTTTAATTACATCTTTATCATGAGAAATTTATTGATAGAAAGTTTAAAATATCACATAGTTATCAATATTATTGTATGAATTTCTTAATTTTGATTAAAGAATTTTAACAACTATTATTCCTTTATGGAAAGATTAAAGTTATAATTGTTTACTATCCTAAAGATAAATTTATTTTAAATATAGAGTTACAACGAAATAAATTTAACACTTAAATTGGTTATCATAACATTACTTTAGACTAATTCATATAATATTGAAAATATTTCTTAAATATGAAACGTATCTTTCGAGTAACACTATTTACTTGTTTAATAAAGCAAGCTTAAGTAAATATATATAGAAATATAACAACTTTTATTAAATGATAACTATTTTAGCTAAATGTAAGTTTCTACAAAAATATTTAAAAAGGTATTATTTTGATAAATAGAAATAATAGTGAATCATAAATATAATAATGATTATAATAGATTCAAAATTGTATATAAGTATGTTATATCTTTGAATGTTTAAACTTATAAAAAAAGCATTTAAAGTATTAGCAAACAAGAAAAAACCCTTTAAGTTTATCACTAAATAATTTATCATAGCTTTTCATAATTTTTTAGGAATTTTATCTTTTTTCTATTTTTTTAAACTTACTTTTTTTAATTTAAAATTTGTTTTTTCAATTTTATTTTTTATTTTTTAATCTTTTTTTAAATTTATAATTTTTTTATGATGCGTAAAATATTTATGATAAAAGATTTATGATGGAACTGTCTAACTCAAAGAAAGAAATGTTTTAAAATATGTTCAATTTTCATAAATTGTATAAGAGTAGAAAACTGAATAAAATGATTTAAAAATGGAACATTAAATATGATTTATAAGTTACTTAAAAAATATGAAATACTCTTTGTTTAATATTTTTTATTCTACTTTAAAAACGATTTATAATCAGAAAATACACGATGAAAAGATATAGATTAAAATATATTTTTAGCATGAAAAAATAAATATTTTGTTATTAAATATCGCATTCTTTAATTACATCTTTATCATGAGAAATTTATTGATAGAAAGTTTAAAATATCACATAGTTATCAATATTATTGTATGAATTTCTTAATTTTGATTAAAGAATTTTAACAACTATTATTCCTTTATGGAAAGATTAAAGTTATAATTGTTTACTATCCTAAAGATAAATTTATTTTAAATATAGAGTTACAACGAAATAAATTTAACACTTAAATTGGTTATCATAACATTACTTTAGACTAATTCATATAATATTGAAAATATTTCTTAAATATGAAACGTATCTTTCGAGTAACACTATTTACTTGTTTAATAAAGCAAGCTTAAGTAAATATATATAGAAATATAACAACTTTTATTAAATGATAACTATTTTAGCTAAATGTAAGTTTCTACAAAAATATTTAAAAAGGTATTATTTTGATAAATAGAAATAATAGTGAATCATAAATATAATAATGATTATAATAGATTCAAAATTGTATATAAGTATGTTATATCTTTGAATGTTTAAACTTATAAAAAAAGCATTTAAAGTATTAGCAAACAAGAAAAAACCCTTTAAGTTTATCACTAAATAATTTATCATAGCTTTTCATAATTTTTTAGGAATTTTATCTTTTTTCTATTTTTTTAAACTTACTTTTTTTAATTTAAAATTTGTTTTTTCAATTTTATTTTTTATTTTTTAATCTTTTTTTAAATTTATAATTTTTTTATGATGCGTAAAATATTTATGATAAAAGATTTATGATGGAACTGTCTAACTCAAAGAAAGAAATGTTTTAAAATATGTTCAATTTTCATAAATTGTATAAGAGTAGAAAACTGAATAAAATGATTTAAAAATGGAACATTAAATATGATTTATAAGTTACTTAAAAAATATGAAATACTCTTTGTTTAATATTTTTTATTCTACTTTAAAAACGATTTATAATCAGAAAATACACGATGAAAAGATATAGATTAAAATATATTTTTAGCATGAAAAAATAAATATTTTGTTATTAAATATCGCATTCTTTAATTACATCTTTATCATGAGAAATTTATTGATAGAAAGTTTAAAATATCACATAGTTATCAATATTATTGTATGAATTTCTTAATTTTGATTAAAGAATTTTAACAACTATTATTCCTTTATGGAAAGATTAAAGTTATAATTGTTTACTATCCTAAAGATAAATTTATTTTAAATATAGAGTTACAACGAAATAAATTTAACACTTAAATTGGTTATCATAACATTACTTTAGACTAATTCATATAATATTGAAAATATTTCTTAAATATGAAACGTATCTTTCGAGTAACACTATTTACTTGTTTAATAAAGCAAGCTTAAGTAAATATATATAGAAATATAACAACTTTTATTAAATGATAACTATTTTAGCTAAATGTAAGTTTCTACAAAAATATTTAAAAAGGTATTATTTTGATAAATAGAAATAATAGTGAATCATAAATATAATAATGATTATAATAGATTCAAAATTGTATATAAGTATGTTATATCTTTGAATGTTTAAACTTATAAAAAAAGCATTTAAAGTATTAGCAAACAAGAAAAAACCCTTTAAGTTTATCACTAAATAATTTATCATAGCTTTTCATAATTTTTTAGGAATTTTATCTTTTTTCTATTTTTTTAAACTTACTTTTTTTAATTTAAAATTTGTTTTTTCAATTTTATTTTTTATTTTTTAATCTTTTTTTAAATTTATAATTTTTTTATGATGCGTAAAATATTTATGATAAAAGATTTATGATGGAACTGTCTAACTCAAAGAAAGAAATGTTTTAAAATATGTTCAATTTTCATAAATTGTATAAGAGTAGAAAACTGAATAAAATGATTTAAAAATGGAACATTAAATATGATTTATAAGTTACTTAAAAAATATGAAATACTCTTTGTTTAATATTTTTTATTCTACTTTAAAAACGATTTATAATCAGAAAATACACGATGAAAAGATATAGATTAAAATATATTTTTAGCATGAAAAAATAAATATTTTGTTATTAAATATCGCATTCTTTAATTACATCTTTATCATGAGAAATTTATTGATAGAAAGTTTAAAATATCACATAGTTATCAATATTATTGTATGAATTTCTTAATTTTGATTAAAGAATTTTAACAACTATTATTCCTTTATGGAAAGATTAAAGTTATAATTGTTTACTATCCTAAAGATAAATTTATTTTAAATATAGAGTTACAACGAAATAAATTTAACACTTAAATTGGTTATCATAACATTACTTTAGACTAATTCATATAATATTGAAAATATTTCTTAAATATGAAACGTATCTTTCGAGTAACACTATTTACTTGTTTAATAAAGCAAGCTTAAGTAAATATATATAGAAATATAACAACTTTTATTAAATGATAACTATTTTAGCTAAATGTAAGTTTCTACAAAAATATTTAAAAAGGTATTATTTTGATAAATAGAAATAATAGTGAATCATAAATATAATAATGATTATAATAGATTCAAAATTGTATATAAGTATGTTATATCTTTGAATGTTTAAACTTATAAAAAAAGCATTTAAAGTATTAGCAAACAAGAAAAAACCCTTTAAGTTTATCACTAAATAATTTATCATAGCTTTTCATAATTTTTTAGGAATTTTATCTTTTTTCTATTTTTTTAAACTTACTTTTTTTAATTTAAAATTTGTTTTTTCAATTTTATTTTTTATTTTTTAATCTTTTTTTAAATTTATAATTTTTTTATGATGCGTAAAATATTTATGATAAAAGATTTATGATGGAACTGTCTAACTCAAAGAAAGAAATGTTTTAAAATATGTTCAATTTTCATAAATTGTATAAGAGTAGAAAACTGAATAAAATGATTTAAAAATGGAACATTAAATATGATTTATAAGTTACTTAAAAAATATGAAATACTCTTTGTTTAATATTTTTTATTCTACTTTAAAAACGATTTATAATCAGAAAATACACGATGAAAAGATATAGATTAAAATATATTTTTAGCATGAAAAAATAAATATTTTGTTATTAAATATCGCATTCTTTAATTACATCTTTATCATGAGAAATTTATTGATAGAAAGTTTAAAATATCACATAGTTATCAATATTATTGTATGAATTTCTTAATTTTGATTAAAGAATTTTAACAACTATTATTCCTTTATGGAAAGATTAAAGTTATAATTGTTTACTATCCTAAAGATAAATTTATTTTAAATATAGAGTTACAACGAAATAAATTTAACACTTAAATTGGTTATCATAACATTACTTTAGACTAATTCATATAATATTGAAAATATTTCTTAAATATGAAACGTATCTTTCGAGTAACACTATTTACTTGTTTAATAAAGCAAGCTTAAGTAAATATATATAGAAATATAACAACTTTTATTAAATGATAACTATTTTAGCTAAATGTAAGTTTCTACAAAAATATTTAAAAAGGTATTATTTTGATAAATAGAAATAATAGTGAATCATAAATATAATAATGATTATAATAGATTCAAAATTGTATATAAGTATGTTATATCTTTGAATGTTTAAACTTATAAAAAAAGCATTTAAAGTATTAGCAAACAAGAAAAAACCCTTTAAGTTTATCACTAAATAATTTATCATAGCTTTTCATAATTTTTTAGGAATTTTATCTTTTTTCTATTTTTTTAAACTTACTTTTTTTAATTTAAAATTTGTTTTTTCAATTTTATTTTTTATTTTTTAATCTTTTTTTAAATTTATAATTTTTTTATGATGCGTAAAATATTTATGATAAAAGATTTATGATGGAACTGTCTAACTCAAAGAAAGAAATGTTTTAAAATATGTTCAATTTTCATAAATTGTATAAGAGTAGAAAACTGAATAAAATGATTTAAAAATGGAACATTAAATATGATTTATAAGTTACTTAAAAAATATGAAATACTCTTTGTTTAATATTTTTTATTCTACTTTAAAAACGATTTATAATCAGAAAATACACGATGAAAAGATATAGATTAAAATATATTTTTAGCATGAAAAAATAAATATTTTGTTATTAAATATCGCATTCTTTAATTACATCTTTATCATGAGAAATTTATTGATAGAAAGTTTAAAATATCACATAGTTATCAATATTATTGTATGAATTTCTTAATTTTGATTAAAGAATTTTAACAACTATTATTCCTTTATGGAAAGATTAAAGTTATAATTGTTTACTATCCTAAAGATAAATTTATTTTAAATATAGAGTTACAACGAAATAAATTTAACACTTAAATTGGTTATCATAACATTACTTTAGACTAATTCATATAATATTGAAAATATTTCTTAAATATGAAACGTATCTTTCGAGTAACACTATTTACTTGTTTAATAAAGCAAGCTTAAGTAAATATATATAGAAATATAACAACTTTTATTAAATGATAACTATTTTAGCTAAATGTAAGTTTCTACAAAAATATTTAAAAAGGTATTATTTTGATAAATAGAAATAATAGTGAATCATAAATATAATAATGATTATAATAGATTCAAAATTGTATATAAGTATGTTATATCTTTGAATGTTTAAACTTATAAAAAAAGCATTTAAAGTATTAGCAAACAAGAAAAAACCCTTTAAGTTTATCACTAAATAATTTATCATAGCTTTTCATAATTTTTTAGGAATTTTATCTTTTTTCTATTTTTTTAAACTTACTTTTTTTAATTTAAAATTTGTTTTTTCAATTTTATTTTTTATTTTTTAATCTTTTTTTAAATTTATAATTTTTTTATGATGCGTAAAATATTTATGATAAAAGATTTATGATGGAACTGTCTAACTCAAAGAAAGAAATGTTTTAAAATATGTTCAATTTTCATAAATTGTATAAGAGTAGAAAACTGAATAAAATGATTTAAAAATGGAACATTAAATATGATTTATAAGTTACTTAAAAAATATGAAATACTCTTTGTTTAATATTTTTTATTCTACTTTAAAAACGATTTATAATCAGAAAATACACGATGAAAAGATATAGATTAAAATATATTTTTAGCATGAAAAAATAAATATTTTGTTATTAAATATCGCATTCTTTAATTACATCTTTATCATGAGAAATTTATTGATAGAAAGTTTAAAATATCACATAGTTATCAATATTATTGTATGAATTTCTTAATTTTGATTAAAGAATTTTAACAACTATTATTCCTTTATGGAAAGATTAAAGTTATAATTGTTTACTATCCTAAAGATAAATTTATTTTAAATATAGAGTTACAACGAAATAAATTTAACACTTAAATTGGTTATCATAACATTACTTTAGACTAATTCATATAATATTGAAAATATTTCTTAAATATGAAACGTATCTTTCGAGTAACACTATTTACTTGTTTAATAAAGCAAGCTTAAGTAAATATATATAGAAATATAACAACTTTTATTAAATGATAACTATTTTAGCTAAATGTAAGTTTCTACAAAAATATTTAAAAAGGTATTATTTTGATAAATAGAAATAATAGTGAATCATAAATATAATAATGATTATAATAGATTCAAAATTGTATATAAGTATGTTATATCTTTGAATGTTTAAACTTATAAAAAAAGCATTTAAAGTATTAGCAAACAAGAAAAAACCCTTTAAGTTTATCACTAAATAATTTATCATAGCTTTTCATAATTTTTTAGGAATTTTATCTTTTTTCTATTTTTTTAAACTTACTTTTTTTAATTTAAAATTTGTTTTTTCAATTTTATTTTTTATTTTTTAATCTTTTTTTAAATTTATAATTTTTTTATGATGCGTAAAATATTTATGATAAAAGATTTATGATGGAACTGTCTAACTCAAAGAAAGAAATGTTTTAAAATATGTTCAATTTTCATAAATTGTATAAGAGTAGAAAACTGAATAAAATGATTTAAAAATGGAACATTAAATATGATTTATAAGTTACTTAAAAAATATGAAATACTCTTTGTTTAATATTTTTTATTCTACTTTAAAAACGATTTATAATCAGAAAATACACGATGAAAAGATATAGATTAAAATATATTTTTAGCATGAAAAAATAAATATTTTGTTATTAAATATCGCATTCTTTAATTACATCTTTATCATGAGAAATTTATTGATAGAAAGTTTAAAATATCACATAGTTATCAATATTATTGTATGAATTTCTTAATTTTGATTAAAGAATTTTAACAACTATTATTCCTTTATGGAAAGATTAAAGTTATAATTGTTTACTATCCTAAAGATAAATTTATTTTAAATATAGAGTTACAACGAAATAAATTTAACACTTAAATTGGTTATCATAACATTACTTTAGACTAATTCATATAATATTGAAAATATTTCTTAAATATGAAACGTATCTTTCGAGTAACACTATTTACTTGTTTAATAAAGCAAGCTTAAGTAAATATATATAGAAATATAACAACTTTTATTAAATGATAACTATTTTAGCTAAATGTAAGTTTCTACAAAAATATTTAAAAAGGTATTATTTTGATAAATAGAAATAATAGTGAATCATAAATATAATAATGATTATAATAGATTCAAAATTGTATATAAGTATGTTATATCTTTGAATGTTTAAACTTATAAAAAAAGCATTTAAAGTATTAGCAAACAAGAAAAAACCCTTTAAGTTTATCACTAAATAATTTATCATAGCTTTTCATAATTTTTTAGGAATTTTATCTTTTTTCTATTTTTTTAAACTTACTTTTTTTAATTTAAAATTTGTTTTTTCAATTTTATTTTTTATTTTTTAATCTTTTTTTAAATTTATAATTTTTTTATGATGCGTAAAATATTTATGATAAAAGATTTATGATGGAACTGTCTAACTCAAAGAAAGAAATGTTTTAAAATATGTTCAATTTTCATAAATTGTATAAGAGTAGAAAACTGAATAAAATGATTTAAAAATGGAACATTAAATATGATTTATAAGTTACTTAAAAAATATGAAATACTCTTTGTTTAATATTTTTTATTCTACTTTAAAAACGATTTATAATCAGAAAATACACGATGAAAAGATATAGATTAAAATATATTTTTAGCATGAAAAAATAAATATTTTGTTATTAAATATCGCATTCTTTAATTACATCTTTATCATGAGAAATTTATTGATAGAAAGTTTAAAATATCACATAGTTATCAATATTATTGTATGAATTTCTTAATTTTGATTAAAGAATTTTAACAACTATTATTCCTTTATGGAAAGATTAAAGTTATAATTGTTTACTATCCTAAAGATAAATTTATTTTAAATATAGAGTTACAACGAAATAAATTTAACACTTAAATTGGTTATCATAACATTACTTTAGACTAATTCATATAATATTGAAAATATTTCTTAAATATGAAACGTATCTTTCGAGTAACACTATTTACTTGTTTAATAAAGCAAGCTTAAGTAAATATATATAGAAATATAACAACTTTTATTAAATGATAACTATTTTAGCTAAATGTAAGTTTCTACAAAAATATTTAAAAAGGTATTATTTTGATAAATAGAAATAATAGTGAATCATAAATATAATAATGATTATAATAGATTCAAAATTGTATATAAGTATGTTATATCTTTGAATGTTTAAACTTATAAAAAAAGCATTTAAAGTATTAGCAAACAAGAAAAAACCCTTTAAGTTTATCACTAAATAATTTATCATAGCTTTTCATAATTTTTTAGGAATTTTATCTTTTTTCTATTTTTTTAAACTTACTTTTTTTAATTTAAAATTTGTTTTTTCAATTTTATTTTTTATTTTTTAATCTTTTTTTAAATTTATAATTTTTTTATGATGCGTAAAATATTTATGATAAAAGATTTATGATGGAACTGTCTAACTCAAAGAAAGAAATGTTTTAAAATATGTTCAATTTTCATAAATTGTATAAGAGTAGAAAACTGAATAAAATGATTTAAAAATGGAACATTAAATATGATTTATAAGTTACTTAAAAAATATGAAATACTCTTTGTTTAATATTTTTTATTCTACTTTAAAAACGATTTATAATCAGAAAATACACGATGAAAAGATATAGATTAAAATATATTTTTAGCATGAAAAAATAAATATTTTGTTATTAAATATCGCATTCTTTAATTACATCTTTATCATGAGAAATTTATTGATAGAAAGTTTAAAATATCACATAGTTATCAATATTATTGTATGAATTTCTTAATTTTGATTAAAGAATTTTAACAACTATTATTCCTTTATGGAAAGATTAAAGTTATAATTGTTTACTATCCTAAAGATAAATTTATTTTAAATATAGAGTTACAACGAAATAAATTTAACACTTAAATTGGTTATCATAACATTACTTTAGACTAATTCATATAATATTGAAAATATTTCTTAAATATGAAACGTATCTTTCGAGTAACACTATTTACTTGTAAAGCAAGCTTAAGTAAATATATATAGAAATATAACAACTTTTATTAAATGATAACTATTTTAGCTAAATGTAAGTTTCTACAAAAATATTTAAAAAGGTATTATTTTGATAAATAGAAATAATAGTGAATCATAAATATAATAATGATTATAATAGATTCAAAATTGTATATAAGTATGTTATATCTTTGAATGTTTAAACTTATAAAAAAAGCATTTAAAGTATTAGCAAACAAGAAAAAACCCTTTAAGTTTATCACTAAATAATTTATCATAGCTTTTCATAATTTTTTAGGAATTTTATCTTTTTTCTATTTTTTTAAACTTACTTTTTTTAATTTAAAATTTGTTTTTTCAATTTTATTTTTTATTTTTTAATCTTTTTTTAAATTTATAATTTTTTTATGATGCGTAAAATATTTATGATAAAAGATTTATGATGGAACTGTCTAACTCAAAGAAAGAAATGTTTTAAAATATGTTCAATTTTCATAAATTGTATAAGAGTAGAAAACTGAATAAAATGATTTAAAAATGGAACATTAAATATGATTTATAAGTTACTTAAAAAATATGAAATACTCTTTGTTTAATATTTTTTATTCTACTTTAAAAACTTCTATCTAAAATATTTTTCTTAAAGCAAGTTATCAACTTCTACTTAAAACTTACTTTTCTCTTTCTAACTCATTTCTATCACTACAAAATCACAAAACATTTACCGCCTAACTTACTTACTAAAATTTCTCATATATTAATTTTTCTGCCTCAAATTTTTAATTAAGGATTAACAGATTGAGAAAGTTTCGCTCGAGATCCAGAACTCTGAATAACTGTCGACCTGAATTTTTATTTTATGCATACAAGAGCTAGCACTTTTCTGAGCAGAAGATGATTTGAAATACCTCATTTCCGCGAACAATTTAATTTAGTGAATTATAATTATTAAATTAAATTAAAATTAATATAGTTTGCTTAATAGCTTTGAATCTTTCATATAGTTACTTGAAAAATATCTTTCAAAAATGTTTTAATTATAATTTTAGTGCTTATTATAAAAGATTGAAATAAAAATAACTTTAATTAAACAAATTGTTTAAAATAATTTTTAATATGAAATATTTATAAATTTATGTAATCATTTTATGAAGTGAAAATTTAATTCTCTATTAATTTATTAATCACTTATTTAAAATTAAACTCTTAATGTGCTAAAATTAATCATTATATAATAAGTCCTTATAAATTTTAAGCTTATATTTTCCACCAAAGTAACTTAAGATATACTTGTAAAAGATTAATGAAATAACTCTTTACTTTGATAATAATCTTTTAATTAACGTTTCATATTTATTATAATGTAAATAAATAGGAAGGAGCAATCCTCCAACTGAAACTTACTTAAACTCTGGTACCAGGAGGTAAAAAATAGATGAATAACCAGCCAAGAGAAAAGAAGACAAAATCGAAGAGACATAAAGTAGCATTAATGATGAATGATCCCAGATACTAAGATCTCTTAGGGTAGCAATTCGATCGCGACCCTATTCAAGACAAATTCACAAGGGAATGCTAGCATTGTGGAAGACTTCAGCAAGAAATTTTTAAACTTTAAAAATCTTTATTAAAGAGCTGCGCACCATTGAGGTACTACGCTCTCTTTAATCTCATTTATTTATAAAAAATAAATTAAATACTTTTTAATAAAAATAATTGATATAAAATCCTAAATTTTTAAATTCTAGTTGCTACTATTTAAAGTTTAGATTAATTGTAGTGAAACATATGTATTTATAATTTTTAACTTCTTTTGAAATTGAATTTTTATAAATTATTATAAAAACTAAAACTAGAAATGTAGTTTATATTCATACATCGTTAAAATAATAATTAAGCTTTTTTAATTTAAGATAAGCTTATTCCATCTTTATTAAAATTTCTTAGAAAATTGTTAAATTAAACTAACAGTTAGCATTATAAAAAATATAGATTAACCAACAATAAAAATTAGATTTATTAATTAAATTAATTAAAAATAAAAAATAAGATATTTATAAATTAGATATCTAAATACCAATATTATTAATTATTTATTTCTAATTTTTAATTAAACCAAACTTATCAAATAAGAATTTAATATGCTTAATGATAACTGCTTTAAATATAATTTAACAATATTTAAAAAATTACTATCAGTAACTTAATAAAAAATCAAATTGTAGCTTAAAATAATAAAATAGTTCTTATAATATATTATTTTTAGGACAGATATTTTGAGTTTAAATTTGAATGAAATAAATAAATTTTATTATAAAGTGAGTAGCACCTCGTTAGTGCGCAGCTCTTGACATAACTCAATATATGTCATTTCTTCAAGTAAGCCTTCAGGTAATAGAAATTCTTCTCTTATTAGTTACATATCTTGCTCATTTTCCTCTATACAATCTCTTGTTCTTCTGTCTTGTATCTATCTACGCTTTATTAGATGTTTATTGCAAGCTTAATTTGTTTTTTCCTACATATCTTAGTAATTTTAATTTCTAATTATTTTCTTCTTGATTAAGCTTTTATACACTCATAAAATTTATCCTTTTCCTGCTCTATAGTATTTTGTTTTCTATATATCCTCTTTTCCTTTTTTCAAATATATCTTTGATATAATATTTTATTATAAAGTAATCTTTAGCTCTTTTTTACTGTTCTTAGGTTCTAATGAATTTCTGGAATTTGGCCGTACCTCATATTATATAAAATAGTTGCATTCCTTATCTCTCTACTGGTATTGCTCTAAGATTTGAGACACATGATTATCTTCTTGTTTGTATTCTATTAATAAAAGATTTATATTTGAACTATATATTTATTGTAGCTATGATATTGTAAATATAATAACCTATAAATCTTATAAATAAACAACAAAAGTTTATAGGATTAAATAACTAAAAAGTATAAGATTATTGATTAATATTTTAAAGAATTTTCTAAATAATTAAATAAAAACAGTCTCACTTATTTCTTATCGCCTTATATAGGGACTTCTTAATGTTAAAATCAATATTAAAATTGACTTTAACTATATAAAACTAGAATTAAATGACGAAACATAATTTACTTACACACGATTAACTTTTAATATATAAATTGAAAGAATCAATTGCTTATTTACTTGCGTTTATCTTAGTTTTATTTATATCAACTTCAATTTTAAAATTCCTAAAGCAAAACTATCTTATCTAAGTTTATCTTACTCAAAAGAATAATTTAGCTTTTAAATACAATATTCAATTATTTCTATTTTGCAATATATATTTAGAACTTAATGTTTCTATATTAACTATTGAAAAGCTAATTCAAATTAACCAAATAACTCCCATCTTTCCAACTTATACTAATTGCTTTATCAAGAATACCTCAAATTATTTTGAATTTATGGAAGAAATAAACAACTTAAACAAAAGCAAACTCATGAAACATTTGGCAAATAAGAGAAGATTCAATTTGTCTATGATATTTAAGAAAACTTATCTTCTTTTAATCATAAAACAGGAATAAAAGTGAAAGCCAAATTACTAGATGCAAAAATATAGAAGCATAACTAGAAAATAGAACTATTTTCATAAAATAAATACTAACTGAAAATTCAATAGAATCAAATAAAACCAAATTTAATATGATGGATGAAGAGAAATAAAAACATTGCACAAAAAATATGAAAACTTAAAAATTTTTATTTAAGCAATTAGAATAAAATATCAGAGTAAATTAAAACCTAAAAATATTTATGTTTTATAAATTCTAAATATTTCCTATTATATTTGATCTTATCAAATAAACATTATCAAGATTTTAAATTTTAATTAAAAATAAACCATTTTAAAAGTTTCTTTCATAACTATAAATTAAACATACATAATGAAAAATTAGTAAAATTATTTTACTGCATTTAATAACAAAATTAATAAATATTGTATTTAAAAGTTACATCATGTGACTATGCAGATGTTGTATCCCTACATTATTTAAATGCTAAAAATACTTATAGTAACATCAAATAAATTTAAGTCTTTTATTTTATGGTATTTCAACCTCACCTGGAAGACTGGAGTTTATGTTAACGAATGTTAAACAAAATGTATGGGACCGCCAAATTTAGAGATATTGAGAACTCGGATTCTTCTGGTTTACCTTTCTCTCCCTTCCAGTTCTTGTCTTAACACATCTTTCTTTATTTTAAAGATTTCTCAAATTAGACTGAATTACATTTGGTTTAAGATTGCATCTTCTTGATTCCTATTGCATTTTTCTTGAATCATAAAGTTTAGTTTTTTCTGTTTGAATTTCTAAAATTTTCGATATAAATGTCATTAGATTTCAATAAAAAAGAACTTTTTACCGATCGAATATTGACTCTTATTTCTTTAAGGCTTTGAATTTCTTCTTCTTAAAAAAAAGGTTAATTTATATACTCTCTATTCTCTTTTTAAAGTTGTTATTTTTACTAGCTTTCTAATTTTATTAATTCCATTTTCAAATTCTGTCCGCTTGTATAGTAAGGATTAGATTGACTGCTTTGATTTTATGAAATGATTCAGAAAGCATTTAATAATCTTTCCTGGAACATGAATCTTGATAAAATTGACTAATGCTAGATAAGATTTTACGTTAGCTTGTAATTGTCCTTTTTAAACTTTCTGACCCTTCTTGGAGGTTCAGTAACAATTTAAAAGGAATAAAATGATAAAAACAAAATAAATTAAATCATTAACCTTGTAACGATGGATTGACTGAAAAAACATTTTTTTTCACTAATAAGGAAAGTGTTTTTGCATTAATAAAAAAATAGATATCTTCTTTTAACTTTCAAGTCATTTGATAATGAGAAAAAGGTAAACTATGAGGAAAGTAAAATCTAAAGTTGTATTCGGTTTTCCAAAAATCCATTGAAGAGTGAAAGAAATAATGCCTAAATCTTTTATCTGACTTTTCATCTTCAACTGACTTTTCCCAGAGATTAATCTATACTATCTTATTAATAATCAAAATTAAATGACTACAAG